>JBBPLE010000603.1:0-19091 GCA_038089675.1 Boletales sp. KT-2023b | reverse complement strand
GAAGTGAAGATAGAACCTTCCACAGGAAATAGAAGCGTAGATAACAAGAATAGAAGGCGGAAATGAAAGGTGTGCGACGAACACGTTGCATGTTCTAGAGCACTCTAAAGAAGGTAAAAGATACTGGATCGGGCCGGTCTATTGTATCGAAGAATCAATGAAGGAGAAAGACATGAATCGTAACAGATGGTAGGCAGTGCTGAGAGAAAGATTGTATCCAAGGAGTTTTCCAAGTTCTTTGGCAAAGGCAGAAGCAAATTGTGGTCTGCAATCCAAGATAATTTTATCATAAAGACTGAACCATTTCCAGACCTTGTTGAGAAAGAGGGTAGCGATTCCCTTGGCTGTGGTGGTTTTCTTAGTTGGGCACAAAATTACCCCCTTTGTAAGCCTGTGGTTGACCATGACCAATAAGGAGTCGAAGCCATCAGAGGGGGGAAGATCAGTAATCAGATTGCAGGAAATTTGCTGGAACAGGTGAGAGGATTTGGAAGGAATGGGGAGAGGGGGGGGTGCAGAGGGATGGGTGTCAGCTTTGGCACATTGGCAGTGAATACATCCTTCCATATATTTCTGGATGAAAGTGGCCAGTCCCAGCCACAAAAATTCCAATGCAACAAGTTGGCAAGTTTTGAGGTAGCTGGAGTGCCTGGTGAAAGCATGGGAGTGATGCCTGGTGACTAGGGAATGACAAAGTTTGAGGTTGTTTGGAACATAGACCTGGTTTTGGTAAGTAAGGATGCCAGCATCATATTTCCAGTCAGAGAGGTGGGAATGAAGTTGTGTGGGGACTTCTCCATCCAGGGCTTGGAGAGAATCCAGGACAAGAGGATCAGTGGCAGAGGAGGATTAGAGTTTGTTGGTAAGGGCAGTGTCAATCATATTGATAAATAATGAAGGGGGAAGGAGCATAATGTCATGATTATCCTGCTCATTATCAGGGACCAGATTGGGATGGCAAGAGAGCGTATCAGGGCCTGCCAAATCCTTTCCAGCTACATGAATTAATTGAAGATCAAAGTCAGCAAGATCAAGAAGCCATCATGCTTGTCTCTGATTTAGGTTTTGGGGTTGTTTGAAATATATCAGATTTTTGTGATTGGTAAAGACTTGGACTTGTTATGATCAGTGATACCCCCCTATCTTTTCTTTCTTTGTTACATAATAACCTCTCTCAGTCTTCTTTTGATTCTATTGCTATGCAACACAGTAACATTGATCTCCCTTCACATTCTAGACTTTACTGTGTCTATTTACACTTACTATCTATTTTTACATAGAGATCTCTGATCACCTTTCCTATGTGTTTCCACTTGCACAGCCTACACTATTTATTTCTCTTATTTTTCATCATCACTCATAGCCTCTGATCACAGCACCTTTGCACAGTCTTGCATAGCGTTATACTTGGTTTCTGCAGCCCTATGGCTGTTTGATGACTCTAGGTGACTCAGTATGCCTGGCACCTCTTAGTATAAATACTGGCTGCTCATGTACAGTAACTCCAAGCAATTCCTACCTTAGGATTTCACCTTCACTCTCAGTCCTCCTCTCAATCATCCCTAAGTTTGACCTTAGTGCCTCCTCATTGTCATCCTTCATCCTTAGCCACCTAGAACTTCTGCAATCCTTCTGGGAGATCCTTGACATCATCTGACATAAGAACACACCTTCATCCACTGGAACCCTCAGTCATCATCTCCAGAGTACCTGACTTACATCAGTATGTTACCCTCAACCCCTGTCCTTGACCTAGGCAATTATTGTTAGGTCTATGCTTGTCCCTACCTAGGCCAAGTGTAACAAAAGGAATTGCTTCTTCTCAATACGACTACTATCTAGTAGATCCCACCATTTCACACCAGTGCCCCAGAAACTCTAGGCCTTCAGGCAACCTTCACACCCCAGATTCACACTTCTACCAGGAACACATTCAAGAAACCCACCCCTCAGACTCAGACTCTTTGCACCACACCACCCCAGCACCCACAGATGTAGAAGACAAAGATCTCTACATCCCGGCCCATGAGAACCCCATTGACATCCACTCATCCAACAAACTCTCAGCACAGCTATTCTTAACCAGGATACCCACACCACCTTCCCCATTAACCCTCACCCATCACCTCCACTTCACCAGAGGAATCATCCCATCCACTGTCACCCCTACACCAGTTCCCCACCCACAGATTCTACCCCCATTTCTTCCCCCCACAAAACCATCATCCCCCTTCCCCTCAGTCAGTATGAGTGACCAAGCACCCCCCCCTCATAAACCTATAGAACTCTGCATTGCCCCTCCCAATCATTTTGATGGGAGCTATGCCACAGCCAAAGCCTAGCTAGCTTCAGTAGCATTCTACTTCATGGTCAACAAAGAAGTATACAACAATGATATCAAGCAAGTGGCATATGCTCTCTCTTATATGACCAAGGGATCTGCCACCACCTGGGCAGCAACCTACCACATCAAGATCCTAGCCAACAAGGAAGAAATCACATGGAAAAACTTCAAGGAAGCCTTTGAAACCACCTTCTACCATTATGACAGTAAAGCTGTATCCATCACTGCCCTCAATTCATTACAGATGAAGGGGAACTCTATGGCCGATCTCATCCAATACATTGCTGAATTCAGCAGTCATGTCCAGATCTCTGAAATCTCCAATGAAAATGTCCTAATTGGGTACTTTGCTGCCAGCATTACAGTAAACCTCATGAAATGCATTATGTCCATGGACACAGTACCAACCAAGATTGAGGATTGGTACAACAAGGCTGTCCATTTCCTTAGTCAGTTCCAGAAAGCTGATGACATTGCACACTCCAGCAGAAACCCCTCCCACACTCCATACCATTCTTTCCAATCACACTCCCACACTTGACCCACACATGACCCTAATGCAATGGACATCGATGTCATCCAAATTGGGAGATTAACCCCAGAAGAACATAAATGATGCTTCAAAAAGGGGTTATGCCTCCAATGTCATCAACCCAGACATAATGCAAGCAAATGCACCAAGTTCCCCAGTTGCCCCGCTCCCAGAAATATCCACCAAACCACCACTACTGCCACTATAGAAAAACTCAAAGAATGTGACAACAATGACATGGAAGTCAACTGTGTCTCAGGTTTTTAGAGAGGAGGTCCAACCCAATGTGGGCCCCCTTCCCAACTAGATGTGCTCCTGTACTTATCTCTCAAAGTGATCAAAATGCTATTTATCTCCCTGTTTCAATCCTGAGCACATCTCAAGATGTTGGAACTTGAGCACTAGTAGATTCTGATGCAACCATCTCCTGCATCAACTGGCACTTTGCCAAACAATGGAAGCTTCCTCTCAAGAAACTCCCCACTCCTATCCCTGTCAGAAATGTCGATCAAACCCAAAACTGGAATGGCAATATCAAGTTCACCACCTATATTCCAATATGCCTTGACAACATCACCCAAAGAATCCACTTCCATGTAATGCACTGTGGAAGGGAAAATATCATCCTAGGACACCCTTGGTTAAAAGAAACCAATCCCATGATCAATTGGACCAAAGGGACTGTGTCAATCCCAGAGGAACAAGATCAGACCAAGGAACTCTATGCCCCTAAGACCTCTCTTTGACCTATGAACCACACTCCATTAAACTTAGACCAAAAGGAAAGTCTCCTTTGCAGATACTTGGACCAAGAAGGACCCTCTGACTTCTGCAAACAAGCCATGATGAACCAAATCACCCACTGGGCTGCCCAATTTGGATTCCAACATCCATTTGGAGAAAGTTATGTCCAAGCTTTCACTACGGCAACCAAATTAGCCATTGAAGCCAAGGACACCAAAAATGTTGTCACCCTCCCTTTGGAATACAAAGAATTCAAAGAAGTATTCTCCAAAAATGCTGCTCACTGCCTTCCCCCTTCCTGATCCTATGACTATGAAATAAATCTCAATGAAACTTTCATGCCAAAGGTTTCCAAAATCTACCCCCTTACCCCTGAGGAACGAAAAGCCACAGATGACTTTATTGATGAGAATCTCAAATCCAGAAAAATCTGCCCATCAAATTCCCCACAAGCCTCCCCTTTCTTCTTCGTTAAAAAGAAGGATGGAGGACTTTGCCCTTGTCAAGACTACAGATATCTCAATGACCACACCATTAAAGATGCCTACCCCCTTCCCTTGATCTCTGATCTCATTGACAAACTCAAAGATGCCAAGGTCTTTACCAAATTCAATGTCCAATGGGGATATAATAATGTCTGGATCAAAGGTGGACATCAATGGAAAGTGGCATTCATCACCCACCAAGGACTCTTTGAACCAACAGTGATGTTCTTCAGGCAATCTAATTCCCCCCCTATGTTCCAACACTTATGAATGACTCCTTTAGGGATATGATTGCTGAGGAATGGCTAATCATCTACATAAACAACCTCCTTATTTTCTCCTCAGATCAAAAAAGCCACACCAAATGTACAAAATGCATCCTCCAAAGGATGAAGGAACCTGACCTTCACCTTAAATTGGAAAAATGCAAATTCACCACCTCAGAAGTGGAATACTTAGGAATGATAGTCAAACCAGGAACTCTTGCAATGGACCCCATCAAATTGGACAGCATTCAGAAATGGCCTATTCCAGCCAAAGTAAAGGATGTCCACTCCTTCTTGGGATTTGCGAATTTCTATTGACAATTCATCCCAAATTACTCCAACCTTGCACACCCCCTCCTCAACCTAACTCAGAAAAATCAAGCTTGGGATTGGTTCCCTGACTGCAATGCCACTTTCACCAAGCTCAAAACTAAATTCCTTGAACAACCCATCCTCCACTTCCCAGACCTCAACAAGCCATTTGCCATAGCCACTGACACTTCAAAGTATGCCTCCAGAGGAATCCTCCTCCAAACCGATGAAAATGGGGATTGGAAACCCTGTTCCTACCTATCTCAATCCTTTTCACCAGCTGAATGAAACTACAATATCTACAATTGAGAACACCTCACCATCATCCAAGCTCTCAAAATGTGGAAACACTATCTCTGAGGACACCCCACCCCTATCCAAGTTTTTACTGACCACAAGAATCTGACATACTTTAAACAACCACAGAATCTCAACTGAAGACAAGCGAGATGGCTTCTTGATCTTGCTGACTTTGATCTCTGGTTAAATTCATGTTGCTGGAAAAGACTTGACAGGCTCTGACACCCTCTCCTGCCACCCCAACCTAGTCCCTGATGATGAACAAGACAATCATGATGTAATGCTTCTTCCCCCTTCCTTATTCATCAACATGATTGACACTGTCCTAATGGATAAACTCCGCTCCTCCTCCACCACTGACCCCCTTGTTCTTGATTCCCTCCAAGCTCTAGACAGAAAAGTTCCTTTCCAACTCTGTTCCCATCTTTCTGACTGGAAATATGATGCTGGTATCCTCACCTATCAAAACCAGGTCTATGTTCCAAATGACCTTGAGCTCCACTGATCCATCATAGCCAGGCACCACTCTCACCCCTCTGCTGGTCACCCTGGTTATCTCAAAACTCACCAACTAGTGGCATCTGAGTTTTGGTGGTCAGGGATGGCTACTTTCATCAGAAAATACATTGAAGGATGCATTCATTGCCAATGCACCAAGGCAGATACACACCCCTCTGCACCCCCCCCCCCCCCACTCCCTATTCCCTCTAAATCTTTGCACCCCTTCCAACAAATCTCCTGTGACCTGATAACCAATCTTCCCCTTTTGGACAGCTTTGACTCATTATTGGTCATGGTCAACCATGGGCTTACAAAGGGGGTAATTTTGTGCCCAACTAAGGAAACTGCTACAGCTGAGGGAATTGCCACCCTCTTTCTCAACAAAGTCTGGAAACAGTTTGGTCTCTATGACAAAATTATCTTAGATCAAGGACCACAATTTGCCTCAGCCTTTGCTAAAGAACTTGGAAAACTCCTTGGTTACAATCTTTCCCTCAGCACTGCCTACCATCCACAGACTGATGGGGAAACTGAACGAGTCAACCAAGAAGTCAAAATGTACCTATGGATCTTCTGTGGTAACAACCCAACAATCTGGGCTGAACATACAGTATTACCATGACAGAATTCACACACAACCACTGCCCCCATTCTGTCACTCAAAAATCCCCATTCTATCTCATGATGGGATATGAACCCCACCCCCTCCCTATGGTTATTTCTGAGTCACAGTTACCAGCATTAGAACAACACCTCAAGGAACTCTCAGCTGCCTACAATGAAGTCCTGGCTGTGCATGATCTTGCATGCCAGCTTATGAAATCCAAGTACCACAGGAAATTCATTCCATTTGCTAAAGGAGATAAAGTTTGGTTAAATGCCAAAAACCTTAAGCAAAACATCATTGCCCCTAAATTCTCAGCCAAATGAGAAGGTCCCTTCACCATCACCAAAGTCCTCTCCCTGATCACTTACCAACTACAGCTCCCTCATACCTGGAAAATTCACAATGTCTTCCACACAGCACTGCTTTCAGGGTACCATGAGAATGACATACACAGCCCCAACTTCCCAGCCCCTCCACTGGATCTAATCAGAGGGGAAGAGGAATACAAAATAGAACAAATCATCAAACACTATGGTAACCATTCCCAGAGGCAGTATCTTATCTGATGGAAAGGCTATCCACCAGAAGATGACTCATGGCTCCCAGAACAGGAGTTGAAACACACACAGGACCTCCTTGATGATTATAAGAAGCTCACATCCAAGGTCTCTTCCTCATCATCAAAATCATCTAAACACACCTGCACTTCAGTTTCTAAACCATAGTGACAACAATGTCTGCCACCTCCCCCATTTCTGTTTCTTCTGGTTCCCCCACTCCCCCTCCCATCAGTTCTCCCTCCACCTCTCCCATCATGCCTCCCACTGCTTCCACTTTTATTGAGGAACAAATCCTCCAAATTGCTCTTTGCATCCCTGACACCATACTCCATGACCTCCCCACCTCTCCCATCATCGAACCTCCTACTCCAACCTCATCCACCTCTGCTTCACCCCCTGGTCTACCCACTCTTCCTCCATTTCCCCCATCCATCCCAGTCCACATCCACCACATCCACCACACCAACCGACACATCCTTTTCACCCACATCCTTTTCTAGGAAGCTCCTAGATCTGCCCTAGAACAACATCAGGCATATGTAATGTCCCCTGAGATCATTGTGGCCATTACTATCTTTGATGAAACCTTCTCCCTCATTAATAACCTTTCAATCACCTATTGTTCTACCAACACACCTCTCTGGACCATTGTTGGTCAGCTAAGGGAGAAGGCACTAGACAATCTGTACCACCTGGGATTCAGTCATATGATCAAACATATTCTTCCCTATGGCACCATTGCTGAAGTTATCACCACCATCACCCTCAACCTAGTTGCTGACAAATGAAGAGCCTACCTTTACAGACGTACCACCTTCATCCCACATATTCCTCCCTTCCTCACTGACTATTTAATCCCCACTCCCCCTTTTCATCACCATACCCCCTCTGCAGACCAGGAGAATGTTCCACCCATCACCACTGACTTCCGACCCCATCACACCCCCACCTCCTTACAAGCTGTGGCTGTACTCATGGACCTTTCCAGGTGCAACCTCTCCCCAAACCAATCTTGGTGTATTTGTTCCCCAACCCTGCACCCAAACACAGGCTATGTCTTATCTGACTCTGGAGCTACCACCAACTGGGATGACCTACCTGCACCCCCTCCCACCACTACCAACAACTCTCATTGCAACCAATGTTGACACTGTGGCCATTGAACCCTTGACTGTAGAAAACACCAATGTGACCATTGCAGATGCCATGCCCTGGGACACCCCTGTCACTCTTGTCCTAACCACCCCTGTCCCCAATGCACTAACTCCTGGGGAAGTGATCCTGACAACATCCCCACTATCAATCATTGTGGCTGCAAGAAATGCAGATCTCTCCACAGCCATAACCTTGGATGCAATGATTACTACACCAGCTGGCAGGACAATGGATGGAGAGAAGAAGAAGTCATCAATGAGGAAGTCACTTTTGACTAAAGCAAATCTGGTGGCTTTGCCATACAAAGGGGGTAATGTTATGATCAGTGATACCCCCCTATCTTTTCTTTCTTTGTTACATAATAACCTCTCTCAGTCTTCTTTTGATTCTATTGCTATGCAACACAGTAACATTGATCTATCTCCCTTCACGTTCTAGACTTTACCATGTCCATTTACACTTACCATCTATTTTTACATAAAAATCTCTGATCACCTTTCCTATGTGTTTCCACTTGTGCAACCTGTGCTATTTATTTCTCTTATTTCTCATCATCACTCATAGCCTTTGATCACAGCACCTTTACACAGTCTTGCATAGCATTATACTTAGTTTCTGCAGCCCTATGGCTGTTTGATGACTCCAGGTGACTCAGTATGACTAGCACCTCTTAGTATAAATACTGGCTGCTCATGTACAGTAACTCCAAGCAATTCCTACCTTAGGTTTTTGCCTTCACTCTCAGTCCTCCTCTCAGTCATCCCTAAGTTTGGCCTTAGTGCCTCCTCATTGTCATCCTTTGTCCTTAGCCACCCAGAACCTCTGTGATCCTTCTGGGAGATCCTTGACATCATCTGACATAAGAACACACCTTCATCTACTGGAACCCTCAGTCATCATCTCCAGAGTACCTGACTTACATCAGTACATTATCCCCAGCCCCTGTCCTTGACCTAGGCAATTATCGTTAGGTCTATGATTGTCCCTACCCAGGCCAAGTGTAACAGGACTGGGGTAGGGTGTCCTTGAAGATAGTGTTTTCACATCTTAAGTGCTCAAATGCTTGCCAGTAGTTCATGATCATAAATGTCATAGTTTCATTCTGCTGGAGAAAAGGATTGGGATAGGTATGAACAGGGTTTCCAGTCCCCATTTTTATCTGTTTGAAGGAGGATACCTCCAGATGCATATTTAGAGATGTCAGTGGTGATGGTGAAAGGTTTGTTGAGGTTGGGGAAATGAAGGATAGGCTGTTCAAGAAACTTGGTTTTGAGTTTCTAAAAAGCTTGATTGCATTCTGGGGACCAATCCCAGGCTTGGTTCTTTTGGGTTAGGTTGAGGAGAGGTTGTGCAAGATTGGAATAATTAGGGATGAACCATCTATAGAAATTTGCAAATCCTAAGAAAAAGCAAACATCTTTTACTTTGGTGGGAACCAGCCATTTCTGGATGCTGTTGAGTTTGACAGGGTCCATCATGAGAGTTCCTGGTTTGACAATCATTCCCAAATATTCAACTTCTGTAGTGGCAAATTTTCATTTTTCCAATTTGAGATGAAGGTCCAATTCCTTCATTCATTGGAGTACTTGGTGAGTGTATTCAATGTGGGTTTTCAGATCAGAGGAGAAGATGAGGAGGTTATCCATATAAATGATCAACCATCCTTCTGCAATTATATCTCTGAACAAGTCATTCATAAATTGTTGGAATGTGGGGGGGGAGTTGGATTGTCTGAAGAACATGACTGTGGGTTCAAAGAGTCCTCAGTGGTAATAAAAGCTGCTTTCCACTGGTGTCCATCTTTGATTCTAATGTTGTTATATCCCCATCAGACATCAAATTTGATGAAAACTTTGGCATCTTTGAGTTTGTCAATGAGTTCAGAGATTAGGGGGAGAGGATAAGTGTCTTTGATAGTATGTTCATTGAGATATCTATAATCTTGGCAAGGGTGGAGTCCTCTGTCTTTCCTTCTAACAAAAAAGAAGGGGGAGGCTTGTGTTACACTTGGCCCAGGAAGAGACAAGTGTAGACCTAGCAGTAATCACCTAGGTCAAGGACAGGGGTTGGGGATAATGTACTGATGTAAGTCAGGGACTCCAGAGATGAAGGTCAAGGGTTCCAGTGGACAAAGGTTCAAGGTTATGTCAGATGATGTCAAGGATCTCCCAGAAGGATCATAGAGGTTCTGGGTGGTTGGAGTTTAAGGACGATGATGAGGAGGCACTAAGGCCAACTTAGGGATAGACTCAGAGGACTAGGAAGTGAAGGCGAAAACCTAAGGTAGGAATTGCTTAGCATTACTGTACATATGTGGCCAGTATTTATACTAAGTAGTGCTAGTCATACTGAGTCACTATGAATCAACAGATAGCTGCAAGGCTATGGGAGTTAAGTATAGAGCTATGCAGGTCTGTGTGAAGGTGCTGCAATCAAAGGCTATGAATGATGATGAGAAAAAGAAGAATAAATAGCATGGGCTGCGCGAGTGGAAATGCATAGGAATGGTGATCAGAGATCTCTATGTAAATATAGATAATAAGCGTAGATAGACATGGTAAAGTCAAGAATGTGAATAGATATTAATGTTACTGTATTGCATATTGAGAGAATCAAAAGAAGACTGAGAGAGATTGTTATGTAACAGAGAAAGAAAAGATAGGGGGGTATCACTGATCATAACAGCTTGTGGAGAGATGGATGGATGGATCTTGCCAGACTTGAAGTTCTCATCGATGAAATCATCAGCCACTTTTTGCTCATCAGGGGTGAGGGGGTAGATTTTGGAGACTTTGGGTATGGAGGTTTCATCCAAGTTTATTTTGTGATTGTAAAAGTGGGAAGGGGGAAGGCAATGGGCTGCATTTTCGCAGAATACTTCTCTGAACTCTTCATATTCTGGGGGAAGAGTAACAGTGTTTTTGATATCTTTGGCCTTGATGGTGAGTTTGGTCACTGTGGTAAATGTGTGGACATGACTTTCTCCAAAGGGATGTTGAAATCCAAACTGGATGGCTCAGTGAATGATCCAATTCATCATAGCTCATTCACAAAAGTCAGAAGGACCTTCTTGGTCCAGGTATTGGCAGAGGAGGCTTTCTTCGCAATCAAGGTTGAGTGGAGTGTGGTTCATAGGGCAGAGGGAAGTCTTTGAAGTGTAAAGTTCTTTGGTTATATCTAGTTCATCAGGGATAGATATGGTCCCTTTGGTCCAGTTGATGGTGGGGTTGGTTTCTTTTAGCCAGGGATGTCCTAGGATGATGTTTTCTCTTCCACAGTGCATTACATGGAAATGGAGTCTTTGGGTGATATTGTCTAATTGGATCAGGATGTAGGTGGTGAATTTGATATCTCCATTCCAGTTCTGAATTTGATCAACATTTTTGACAGGAATAGGGGTTGGGAGTTGTTCCAGGGGGAGTTTCCATCATTTGGCAAAGTGCCAGTCAATGCATGAGATGTTTGCACCAGAGTCTACCAGTGCTCAGGTTCCAATGTCTTGAGATGCACTCAGGATCGAAACAGGAAGGTAGTTAGCATTTCAATCACTTTGAGAGGTAAATACAGGAGTGCATCTAGTTGAGGAGGGGGCCTGTGTTGGCTTGGACCTCCTCTCTAAAAATCCAAGACACAGTTTACTTTCATGTCATCATTGTCACATTCTTTGAGTTCTTCTATAGTAGCAGTGGTAGTGGTTTTGTGAATGTTCCTAGAGATGGGGCAACTGGGGAATTTGGTATATTTGTTTGCATTATGTCTGGGTTGATGGCATCTGAGACATAACCCTTTTTTGAAGCACTGTTTGCATTCTTCTGGGGTTAATCTCCTGATTTGGACAACATCAACATCCATTGTGTTAAGGTCACGTGTGAGATGATTGTGGGAATGTGATTGGAAGGATCAGTAGGGAGTGTGGGAGGGGTTTCAGCTGGAGTGTGCAATATCATTGGCTTTCTGGAATTGGCTGAGGAAGTGGATGGCTTTGTTGTACCAATCCTCAATCTTGGTTGGTATGATGTCCATGGACATGATGTGTTTCATGAGGTTTACCATAATGCCAGCAGCAAAGTATCCAATCAGGATGTTTTCATCAGAGATTTCAGAGATCTGTACATGATTTCTGAATTTGGTGATGTATTGGGTAAGGTCAGCCATAGAGTTCCCTTTCATCCATAAGGAGTTAAGGGTGGTGATAGATACAACCTTGCTGTCATGGTGGTAGAAGGTATTCTCAAACTCTGTTTTGAAATCTTCCCATTTTGAATTGGATGTCCAGTGGGTGTTCTTTGGGTTGGGATTGGTGAGAGTTTTGATTTGGTAGGTTGCTGCCCAAGTGGCAGCAGATCCCTTGGTCATATAGGAGAGGGCATAGGCTACTTGTTTGGTATCTGTGTTGTAGATTTGGTTGTTAACCATGAAGTAGAAGGTGACAGAAGATAGCCATGACTTGGCTGTGGTATAGCTTCCATCAAAATGATCTTGGGGGGTGATGCAGAGCTTGATGGATTTAGTAGGGGTGCTAGGGCTGCTCATGGTTTCAAATGGTATGGGGGACAATGGTTCTGTGGGTGGGAGAAATGGGGATAGAATCTGAAGTGGTGGTACTGGAGTGGGTGTGATGGTGGACAGGATGGTTCCTCCAGTGAAGTGAAGGTGTTGTGTGAGCGTTAATGGGGAAGGTGGTGTAGGTACCCTATTTAAGGATAGCTGGGCTGAGAGTTTGTGGGAGAGGTGAGTGTCTAGAGGGTTTTCATGGGTAGGAATGTAGACATCTTTGTCTTCTATGTCTGTGGATACTGGGGTGGGGTGGTGTGAAGAGTCTGAATCTGAGGGGTAGGTTTCTTAAATACATTCTTGATAGAAGCATGAATCTGGGGTGTAGAGGTTGCCCAAAAGCCTAGGGTTTCTGGGGTGCTGGTGTGAAATGGTGGGATCTACTAGAGAGTAGTCCTATCAAAGAGAAAGCAATTCCTTTTGTTACACTTGGCCCAGGTAGAGACAAGAGTTGACCTAACAATAATTGCCTAGGTCAAGGACAGGGGCCAAGGGTTATATACTGACATAAGTCAAGGACTCTGGAAATGAAGACTATGGGTTTCAGTGGATGAAGGTTTTGAGTCACACCAGGTGACATCACTAATCTCCCAGAAGGATCATAAAGGTTCTGGGTGATGGGGGCTAAGGATGACAATGAGGAGGCACTAAGGCCAAACTTAGGGATAATGCTCAGAGGAGGACTTGGGATGTGAAGGTGAAAACCTAAGGTAGGAATTGCTCAAGGTTACTGTACATGAGTGACAAGTATTTATACTAGAAGGTGCCAGTCATACTGAGTCACCTGGAGTCAATGGATTGCCCTAAGGCTGTGTAAACTAAGTATAGTCCTATGCAAGACTGTGCTTGGGTGCTGTGATCAGAGGCTACGAGTGATGATGAGAAAAATAGGGATAATAAATAGCATGGGCTGTGCAAGTGGGAATGCATAGGAATGTGATCAAAGATCTCTATGTAAAAATAGATAGTAAGTGTAAATAGACATGATAAAGTCTAGAATGTGAAAGGAAATCAATGTTACTGTGTCACATAGCAATAGAATCAAAAGAAGACTGAGAAAGGTTATTATGTATAGTGGAAAGAAAAGATAGGGGGGAATCGTGAATCATAACATTTTGCAAGGCTGTGGTAGACCATGACCAATAATGAGTTGAAGCTGTCAGAAAGGGGTAAATCTGTAATGAGATCACAGGATATTTGTTGGAATGGATGGGAGGATTTTGATGGAATGGGAAGTGGGGGGGGTGCAGAGGGGTGCGTGTTGGCTTTTGCCCATTGACAGTAAATACATCCCTTGATGTATTTTCAGACAAAGGTGGCTAGACTGGGCCACCAGAATTCTGAGGCAAGAAGTTGGCAAGTTTTGAGATAACTGGAGTGTCCAGCAGAGGCATGGGAGTGGTGTCTAGCCACTATTGATCAGCAGAGTTCCAGGTCATTTGGGACATATATGTGATTTTGGTAGGTGAGGATTCCTGCATCATATTTCCAGTCAGAGAAGCAAGAGTGCAGCTGGGAGGGGACCTCTCCATCCAGGGCTTGGAGGAAATTCAGGCCAAGGGGGTCAGTGGAGGAGGAGGAGTGGAGTTTATTGGTTAAGGCAGTGTTGATCATATTGATGAATAAGGAAGGAGGGAGAAGAGTGACATCATGATTATTGTTATGATTGGTGATAACCCCCTATCTTTTCTTTCTTTGTTACATAACAACCTATCTCAATCTTCTTTTGATTCTCATGCTATGCAATACAGTGACATTCATTTCCCTTCATGTTCTAGACTTCACTGTATCTATTTATGCTTATTATCTATTTTTACTTAGAGATCTCTGATCCCCATTCCTATGTGTTTTCTTCTGTGCAGCCTGCACTATTTATTTCCTATATTTCCCATCATCATTCATAGCCCCTGATCGCAGCACCTTCACACAGACTTGCATAGCTCTATACTTAATGTCCATAGCCTTATGGCTATCTGATGACTCATAGTGACTCAGTATGACTAGCACTACTTAGTATAAATACTGGCTGTACATGTACAGTAATGCTAAGCAATTCCTACCTTAGGTTTTCACCTTCACTTCCTAGTCCTCCTCTGAGTCTCTCTAAGCTTAGCCTTAGTGCCTCCTCATCGTCATCCTTAGTCCTTGTCCACCCAGAACTCCTGCGATCCTTCTGGGAGATCTTTGATGTCATTTGACATAACCTTGAACCTTTGTCCACTGGAACCCTTGACCTTCATCTCTGGAGTCCCTGACTTATGTCAGTACATTACCCTCAACTCCTGTCCTTGACCTAGGCGACTACTGCTAGGTCTATGCTTGTTCCTACCCAGACCAAGTGTAACAAAAGGAATTGCTTCTCTTTGATAGGACTACAATCTAGTAGATCCCACCATTTCACACCAGCACCCCAGAAACCCTAGGCCTTCAGGCAACCCTCATACCCCAGATTCACGCTTCTACCAAGAATGTGTTCAAGAACCCTATCCCTCAGACTCAGACTCTTCACACCATCCCACCCCAATCCCTACAGATGTAGAGGACGAAGACATTGAAATCCCCACCCATGAAAACCCACTAGACACTCACCTCTCACATGAACTCTCCGCGCAGCTATCTTTAAATAGGGTACCCACACCACCATCCCCATTAACTCTCACTCAACACCTCCATTTCAGCAGAGGAACAGTCCCATCCACCATCATTCCCACACCAGTTCCCCACCCACAGATACTACCCCCATTTCTTCCCACAGAACCATCCTCCCCAGTCCCATCAGTCAGCATGAGCGAAATAGCACCTACACCACATAAACCCATAGAACTCCACATAGCCCCTTCCAATCATTTTGATGGAAGCTATACCACAGCCAAAGCCTGGTTCACCTCTGTTGTATGCTACTTCCTGGTCAATGAAGAAGTATACAACAACAATACCAAAAAGGTGGCATATGCTCTATCATATATGACTAAAGGATCTGCCGCCACATGGGCAGCAACCTACCACATTAAAATCCTAGCAAACGAAGAAACCATCACGTGGGATGAGTTCAAGGAAGCCTACCAAGGAACCTTCTACCATCATGACAGCAAAGCTATATCCATCACCACCCTTAATTCCTTGTGAATGAAAGGAAACTCTATGGCCAATCTTACCCAATATATTGCCGAATTCAGAAATCACATACAAACCTCTGAAATCTCCAATGAAAATGTCCTAATTGGATACTTCACTGCTGGAATAATAGTAAACCTCATGAAATGTATCATGTCAATAGATACTGTACCAACCAAAATCAACAAATGGTACAACAAGGCCATACATTTCCTCAGCCAGTTCCAGAAGGCTGATGACATCACACGATCAAGCAGAAACCCCTCCCACACTCCATACCATTCTTTCCAATCGCACTCCTATGCTTGACCCACATGTGACCCTAATGCAATGGATGTCGATGCAATCCAAATTGGGAGATTAACCCCAGAAGAATGTAAACAATGCTTCAAAAAGGGGCTATGCTTCTGATGTCACCAACTGGGACATAATGCAACCAAATGTACCAAATTCCCTGGTTGTCCTACCTCTAAAAACATCCAACAAACTACCACTACCACCACCATTGAAGAAATCAAAGAAAATAACAATAATGACATGGAAGTCAACCGTGTCTCAGGTTTTTAGAGAGGAGGTCCAACCCAATGTGGCCCCCCTCCCCAACTAGATGTGCTCCTGTACTTCTGTTCCAGATTAATCAAAATGCTATTTATCTTCCCATTTTGATCCTGAGTGCATCTCAAGATGTTGGAACCCAAGCACTGGTAGATTCTGGTGCAACCATCTCTTGCATCGATTGGCATTTTGCCAAAAGATGGAAACTCCCCCTTGAAAAACTCCCTATCCCTATTCCCGTCAGAAATGTCAACCAAACCAGAAATTGAAATGGCGATATTAAATTCACCACCCTCATCCCCATATGCCTGGATAATGTTATTCAGAGGATCCACTTCCACATAATGCACTATGGAAAGGAAAACCTTATCCTAGGACATCCCTGGTTGAAAGAAACCAATTCCATCATTGATTGGACCAAAGGAACTGTGACCATCTCAAAGGAAAACAATCAGACCAAGGAGCTATACACTTTGCAAAACTCCCTCCAACCAATGAATCATACCCTGCTCAATCTGGATCGAAAAGAAAGTCTCCTTTGTTGATATCTTGACCAAGAAGGACCTTTTGACTTCTGTGAATGAGCTATGATGAGCTGCATCACCCACAGGGCAGCCCAGTTTGGATTCCAACACCCCTTTGGAGAAAGCTATGTCTGAGCTTTCACCACCGCTACCAAACTAGCTATTGAGGCTAAAGACCCCAAGGACACCATCACCCTCCCCCCCAAATATGAGGAATTCCAGGAAGTATTCTCAGAAAATGCAGCCCATTGCCTCCCTCCATCCAGATCCTATGATCATGAAATCAACCTAGATGAAACCTTCATATCCAAAGTCTCAAAGATCTATACCCTAACCCCTGAAGAATGAAAAGCCGCCAATAACTTCATTGACAAAAATCTTAAATCAGGCAAAATACAACCATCCAATTCTCTGCAGGCCTCCTCTTACTTCTTTGTCAAGAAAAAGGATGGAGGATTACATCCTTGCCAAGATTATAGATATCTCAATGACCATACTATCAAAGATGCATATCCACTCCCCCTGATCTCCAATCTCATTGATAAACTAAAAGATGCTAAACTCTTCACCAAGTTTGATGTCCGATGGGGATACAACAACATTCGTATCAAAGATGGATATCAATGGAAAGCAGCCTTCATCACCCACTGAGGCCTCTTCAAACCAACAGTCATGTTCTTCAGGCAATCAAACTCTCCCCCCACATTCCAAAGATTCATGAACAACTCTTTCCATGATATGACTGCCAAAGGATGGCTAATCATCTACATGGACGACCTCCTCATTTTCTCCTCTGATCCAAAGACCCATGAAGAATACACCAAACAAGTCCTTCAACACATGAAAGAACTCAACCTCCACCTCAAACTAGAAAAGTGTAAATTCACCACCCCAGAAGTAATATTTGGGCATGATAGTTAAACCCAGAACCCTTGCAATGGATCCTGTTAAGTTGGATGGTATCCAGAAATGGCCAACACCAGCCAAAGTAAAGGATGTCCATTCCTTTCTGGGATTTGCAAATTTTTATAGATGATTCATCCCAAATTATTCAAACCTCACAAGACCCCTCTTAGACTTAACCCAGAAAAACTGTACCTGGAACTGGTCCCCAGAATGTAATGACACTTTTCAGAAACTCAAAGTCAAGTTTTTGGAAAAACCCATCCTCCGCTTCCCTAATCTCAGTAAACCCTTTGCTATTGCCACTGATGCCTCCAAGTTCGCCTCCAGAGGGATCCTCCTCCAAACCGATGAAAACAGAGATTGGAAACCTTGTTCCTACCTCTCTCAGTTCTTCTCCCCTGCCAAAAGAAACTATGACATCTATGATCAGGAACTCCTGGCCATCATTCAAGCCCTCAAAATGTGGAAACACTATCTCTGTGGCCATCCCACTCCTGTCCAAGTCTTCACTGACCACAAGAATCTTACCTACTTCAAACAACCACAGAATCTAAATTGACGACAAGCAAGATGGCTTCTTGATCTTGCTAACTTCAACCTTTGACTAATTCATGTGGCTGGAAAAGACTTGGTAGGACCAGACACCCTCTCTTGCCACCCTGATTTGGTCCCTGATGACAAACAGGACAATCATGATGTAACTCTCCTCCCACCTTCCCTGTTTGTCAATATGATTGACACAGCCTTGACTGACAAACTCCACTTGTCATCCACAACTGACCCACTAGTTTTGGACTCCCTCCAGGCATTGGACAGCAAAGTTCCATCCCAACTCCGCTCTTGCCTTTCTGACTGGAAATACAACACCAGTATCCTTACATACCAAAACCAGGTCTATGTTCCAAACGATCTAGAACTCCGATGCTCTATTGTGGCAAAACACCACTCCCATGCCTCAGCTGGTCACCCCAGGTACCTGAAGACTTGCCAACTGGTGGCATCTGAATTTTGGTGGCCAGGTATGGCAACCTTCATTCAGAAGTATGTGGAGGGATGTATCCACTGCCAGCGTGCCAAGGCGGACACTCACCCTTCAGCACCCCCTCCACTCCCCATTCCCTCCAAATCCTCTTGCCCACTCCAACAAATCTCCTGTGATCTTATCACCAACCTTCCCCTTTCTGATGGCTTTGACTCATTATTGGTTGTGGTCAACCATGGGCTTACAAAGGGGGTAATTTTATGCCCAACTAAGAAAACTGCTACAGCCAAGGGAATTGCCACACTCTTCCTCAACAAAGTCTGGAAACAGTTTTGTCTCTACAACAAGATTATTTCTGACTGGGGACCACAATTCACCTCTGCCTTTGCCAAAGAACTAGGAAAACTCTTTGGTTATGATCTTTCCCTCAGCACCGCCTACCATCCACAAATGGACAGAGAAACAGAACAGGTCAACCAAGAAATTGAAACATATCTATGGATTTTCTGCAGTAACAACCCAACAATCTGGGCAGAACATATCACCATGGCTGAATTCGCACACAATCATCGCCCTCATTCCATCACCCAAAAGTCCCCATTCTTCCTCATGATGGGCTATGAACCCTGCCCCCTCCCCACAGTTATTTC
>JBBPLE010000602.1:0-19093 GCA_038089675.1 Boletales sp. KT-2023b | reverse complement strand
CGAGGGAGGTTGATCATCCAACGGCGGATAGACCAGGTCGGTTCGAGTGCGGTTTCTGAGTGCCACGCTCACGGTGGATGCAGGACGAGGAGGCGATGGACGAGGCAGACGAGACGCAGCAGAGCACGATCGACAATTACACTGGTGTTGCGATCAAGGTGGGTGACGGACGTGAGGGGACACTGGTGGGTGCTGAGGGTGTGGGCAGGTATCGTTCAATTCAAAAGTCGACGAAGGGCTACGGATACAACAGCTCTCTGGTGGACAAAAATCGCTCGTCGCGCTGGCCACGGGTACGTCTGAGCGGGTTGGAGAAGGATGTCGGCTGACGGACGGACAGTGTTTGCGATACAAAAGTGTGACCCGGCGCCATTTTACCTGTTTGACGAGGTAAGGCGGATTGAGAAGCGAACGATGGACCGATCGCTGAGGGGCAGACAGATCGACGCGAACCTGGACGCACAGTACCGAACGGCGGTCGCTAGTAAGTCATACACGGCGAAGGGAGCGGTGGCGCTGAGCGCCTGTGTAGATATGATCAAGTCGCTTTCACACACGGCGCAGTTCATCACGACGACGTTCCGACCGGAGATGTTGGTGACTGCGGACAAGTTTTACGGGGTGCTGTTCAACAATCAAAAGGTGAGTTCGATACGGAGCATCAAGCGGGAAGAGGCGATGGAGTTTGTGGATCAGGTTCGGGTTTTGTATTCTTTTCGTATGGCCTCGTGAAACTGACGGGGTGTGCGTGTGTAGGAGGCGCAGGCACAGTGAGGGCGAGGGTGTTTGAGATGGTGTTTTGATTGGGTGTCTTGATGTTATTTTGATCGTTCGTGTAGTGGGTACGCTAAGTGAACGGAGAATCAATGAGATGTGGGGTGCACAGCCACATGACAGAAACGGCAATTACCGGACGACAAGGGCAGGTAGAGGCTCTGATTCAACACACCACCACCGTTCGACGGACAAGGCCCAGGTGAGCATGTCGTATCACGATTTCTGGAGTACGACGATGGCGTGTAGGCGTCTGGTGTGGAATTGGTGTGGAGAAAGGGAGGGTTGGAGGTGGATGGAGTGGGGGTGTGGTTGGATGAGGGTGCTGACCTGGTCGTCTCTGTAGACCGCAAGAGAAATGGCGAGCACGAAAACGACCAAGGGCAAGGGAGCAGGTGCGTGGTGGTCGTTGTTTGCGTTGGGTGACGACTGAGGACGGGACGCAGCGGGGGGCAAAGACGACAAGGCAAAGGCGGCGAAAAAAGCGGCGCTGCAGGGTGTGCACGCACACGGATCACGCAAGCCACGGTTCTCCGTGACGTTCCGACGACCGAAGACGCTGAGGCTGGCTCGCAGTCCCAAGTACCCGCGGAGATCGATGCCGCATGGGTCGCGGATGGACGAGTTCCGGACGATCGTCTCGTGGGTTTGACCGTTGGGTGATTCGGATATAAAGAGGCTGACGGGGGCGATGCACAGGCCGTTGAACACGGAGTCGGCGATGAAAAAGATTGAAGAGCACAACACGCTGGTGTTTGTCGTGGACGTGCGGTCGAACAAGCGACAGATCAAGGACGCGGTGAAGAAGTTGTACGACGTGCAGGCGGCCAAGGTGAACACGCTCATCCGGTAAGTGGGCGGTGCGATGCGAACGGGACGGCGGGGTTGACGGGGACATCAGACCGGACGGCAAAAAGAAGGCGTATGTGCGGCTCGCGGCCGACCACGACGCGCTGGACGTAGCGAACAAGGTACGATGTCTGGTGGGTGTATCCAGGGTGTCTGCTGACGGTGTTGGACGGGTACAGATTGGATTCATCTAAAGAGGTCCTTCTACTAGTTGTGATTAGGCTACTAGTCAAGTCGATTATGTGTACGTACGTGCGTGAATATGTACACACACATGAAGCGAGATCGTTGCGTGTCAACTACCGTGTGATCGACATTTTTTTCTTTCGTTTTGTTCCGTTTCGTGTTCGTTGCGTCCATCGCAAACGTTTTTTCCGTTCAAGAAAAGCCCAAAATTTCTTTTTGATTTTTTTGCGGCGACACACACTCGTTATGCGTCTTTTTCTTTCTTTCCTCCTCCTCCTCCTCCTCGCCCTCCTCGTCGACGCCTCCCGCAGTTCTCTTTCCAACTCGCACGCCCGCCGTTCGCTCAGACACAGAGACAGCGCCTTCGGTCCGTCTTTCTCTCCGCCCTTTCTCCTGCTCATCCCCTCCCCCAGTTGGTTTTCTCCCTGCCGCCGATGTCTCCAATCCGCCCTCGACAACGACCACGACGACCACGACGACATCAACCTCGACCTTGACCACTCCCACCCTCTCTACCACCTACGCCGCACGCTCGCTTTCCCCTACGCCCTCGCCCACCAGTTCCTGTGGCGGTCTCTTGGGTCTAGGTCTCGGCTGTCCTACGTCCAGTCCGTGCGGTGGTCTCTTGGGTCTCGGTATCGGTTGTCCGTCCACTAGCGCGACCACGACGCCGTCGGTTAGCCCGACGTCTTCCTGCGCCGGTCTCTTGGGTCTCGGAATCGGCTGTCCTTCGTCGTCTAGCACCCCGACAACGACCCCGGCGACGACGACGCCTGAGACCACGTCGACGCCTGAGACCACGTCGACGCCTGAGACCACATCCACGCCTGAGACCACATCCACGCCTGAGACCACCTCGACGCCGTCTGCCGGCTCGACGAGCTCGACCCCAGCGCCGACGACGTCCTGTGCGGGTCTCTTGGGACTGGGCATTGGCTGTCCGTCGTCGAGTGTACCTTCCGCGAGTACGACCCCAGCTCCGACGTCGTCGTGCGCTGGGCTGTTGGGCCTTGGGATCGGCTGTCCTGCTTCCTCGGCCACGCCAACTTCCACACCAGCAGGCACGTCGACGCCCTCGACGAGCTCCGCGCCCACGACCTCGTGCGCCGGTCTGTTGGGTCTTGGGATCGGTTGTCCTGGGACCTCGACCACACCGGCTTCCACACCGGCAGGCACGTCGACGCCATCAACGAGCGCAACACCATCCGCCGCGCCGACGACGTCGTGCGCAGGTCTGTTGGGTCTTGGAATCGGTTGTCCTGCAACCTCAAACACCCCCACCTCCACACCGGCAGGCTCTCCAACGCCATCCGCCGCGCCGACGACCTCGTGCGCTGGTCTGTTGGGTC
Source organism: Boletales sp. KT-2023b (assembly GCA_038089675.1). NCBI lineage: Eukaryota > Fungi > Basidiomycota > Agaricomycetes > Boletales > Boletales sp. KT-2023b. Next base: position 15,935 of record JBBPLE010000602.1, on the reverse strand, counting down.
TTGGTATCGGCTGTCCTGCAACTTCAAACACACCAACCTCCACCCCTGCAGGCTCTCCAACACCCTCGACGAGCGCAACACCGTCTGCCGTGCCCACGACCTCGTGCGCCGGTCTGTTGGGTCTTGGAATCGGTTGTCCTGCAACCTCAAACACCCCAACTTCTACCCCTGCAGGCTCTCCGACTCCTTCTGCCGCGCCCACCACCTCGTGCGCCGGTTTGTTGGGTCTCGGAATCGGTTGTCCCGTAACCTCAAACACACCGACCTCCACCCCTGCAGGCTCTCCAACACCCTCGGCGAGCGCAGCACCAACAACCTCTTGTGCAGGTCTCCTGGGTCTCGGGATCGGCTGTCCTGCCACATCAAACACACCGACCTCCACTCCAGCCGGATCGTCGACTCCAACTGCTTCCCCTTCACCATCCGACACATCGTGTGGACTCTTGGGACTTGGAATCGGATGTACCCCCTCCTCAACCCCATCCTCGTCCAATCAACCCACTGCTTCTCCAACTACTTCTTGTGATGGTCTCTTGGGTCTAGGAATTGGCTGTACTCCCGCAAGCACCCCTGCAAGCAGCTCTGCTCCATCGTCCACTTCCGATTTGCTTCCTTCTTCCACCATTATTTGTGATCTTCTTGGATGCACGACCTCGACGGTCGCCCCAACCACCTCGCGGTGCGTCAGACGTCCACCTTGCTTGCCATTCCGCTGACTCCCTTTTTTTTTTCAGTTGGCTGACAAGTTCGTTGCCTACTTCGACTGTGATCAGTTTCCCCACCACCACTACCGTCACAAACCGAACTAGTTCAAGCGCTCCCGCAACTACCCCAGCCACCACATCCACAGCTAAAACCACAAGTAGTAGCCCGACGACGACTAATTCCAACTACATTTACTTGTCTTCGCTCTCCTCGCTTTTACTTAATAGCGCTACTCCCACCCCTTCCAATACACTCTCGAACCCTGATCAGCCCCAGACGACACTGACATTGCCTTCGGTGCCCCCTACCGCCTCTCCATCTGCTCCTCCCCTTCCCAGTGGTTTGCCCAGAGTTATCCTGCCACAGCCTACGCTCGACGTCAGCACCCTTCCAACCAGCGACGCACTTATCAACATTTTGTTCAACAAGTCCCTTAATTGGGAGTTTGTTGCGGGTAATGCCGATTCTGCGGGCCAGATATTCTCCAGCATACCTCTAGTGATTTCCACCGCTCTCAGCATCGATTGTACGTACCTTTGACCACCTGCTTCCGCCAAACTCACTCTGTTGATAGCGAGCAACGTTCAAAACTTTGAGTTGATCGTTTATGAACCCGATACCTATACGGGACCGGCGGACATTGACCAGCTTGAAACGGTCTGGCAGGGTTACATGCCATCCGACAAGGTTTCTGACCTGGTCAGTCTCATATCGAACCGCAACTCCGTTTTCTACACAGGTCAGACCAACGCTATCACGTCGGCGCTTGCCCAGTGTGTCGATCCGAGCCTAGAACTAAACGCTATATCGGGCCCAGCCCCCGGAGGGAGCAACAGCACGGGGTCCTCGTCCAGCGGATCGAACGTGCGCGAAGACGCCATTATTGGTGTCGTTAGCTCCCTCGGTGCTATAGCGATTATGATCATTGGCTATGTTGGCTACAGGGCATATCAGAGACGCCGTGCAGCTGCCCACAGACGGTTAGCGGACAATAGCGAATACATCGGAGTGCGACCAGACGGCCAAGAGTTCGATCGCGATAGCGTCGGCGGTCAACGGCGGAGAAGCTTTTATTATGCGGAGGACAGTCTGAGGGGCTACCAATCTACGCGGGCAGAGGAAGAAGGTTACGATCACCACGTCACAAACATGCGAGAGCGTCGCGCGATTCAGCCAGGCACTATTTCCACACCTATCCTAAGGGAGAGCACCATGAACTGGTGAAACGAGGGTTAAACATATTTCTTTGTCATCTATTTGTTTGTCCCCCCCCCCATTTTTTTTTTCTTTCTCCCGGACCGCACTCGCATACCCCCTTTTCATCCTCTGTTCTGACCTTTATCCTTATTCCGTTTTTACGCTTCCGTTCATTCGCTCAGAGGTTTTTTTTTACGTTGTCTTTCTTGTGTAGCCTGGTTCTTGTTGGTGCCCTTATTTATGCATTTCTAGATGCTTAGGTAGGTCACGACGGGCGACGGGTGCCGGTTGTGCGACGCGGGCGGGCCGCTCTCCTCGTAGACGGACGGTGGGGAGAAAAGGCACGAAGAGAGGAAAGTGCGAGGGCCGGCCGCCGATTTCTGCATGTGTTACATATTCCGAATATTGCAAAACAACGCACGGGCTGGCCTGGCATCTGTGACCCACCGATGACAATGTTTTTTCTTTCTTTCTTTTCTTATTCTTTTTGGCGAGGCACGCCTTGTTGTTTTTGCTTGCGCGCCGACGGGACGTACTGTGCGACTAGATGCCTTTATATTTTGTTTTTTCACGTGTGCCATGTGTTGTTCGCTCATGTCTTTTGTTCTTTTTCATTCTTTCTCGCGTCGTCTCATGCTGCTTGTGTTAATTGGTCAGATCCCTCTTATCACTCTACGCCAATGTCGCTGATACAGTAATAATAACCATCTGTTTCCCCCGGGAGTCGATGCACGGAAACCCACGGAGATGGCAACCCGCATTTGTTTTTTTATTTTTTATTTTTATAGCGTCACGACGGCGGCAACCCGTCCGCCACCGTCGTCAAGAACCGCTCGAGGACGGCTTTGCCGCGCCAGAGATTCGCGAGCGCGATCCGCTCGTTGGGCAAGTGCGCGCGGTCCTGCGCAACGCATGCGTGTTCGGTCGACGTCGACGACAACGACAACGACAAGAGAGACGTACCGAGCTTTGACCGAGCGGGAGGTGCAGCGCGCGACATCGAAACATTTTTTCGAGGCAGGGCACCGAGGGGATGGACTGCGAGGCGGGGGGGGGTTCGAGGGTCAGCACGCATACGAGAGAGAGAGGGGAGAGGGGGGAGGAGATAAAAATAAAAACACGTACACCACCTTCACGTATCCGAAGCGGCTCGACGCCCCACTCGTTCCGCACCGCCGTCTCGAGCGCCTTGAACCACGGATCGTCGAGGTCGCCTAGCCACCAATCCGCAGTATGATCGATCGTGACCTGCGTGGACAAATTTCGTTTTTCAAAAAACGAGCACGACCGGTTACTCGACGTGAAGACAACGGATGATGCGGGTCAAGACACGGACCGAAAGCCGGTTGGGCGACCGGAACGCGTCGAACGCGGCGCCGAGGTGCGCGACGAGCGCGCGGGCGACCGTCTCGAGATCTTGATCGGGCACGATCCGCAGCGAGAGCTTCGTCGTCACTTTGGCGGGAATGACCGTGGGATCTAGTGTATATGCGTACGTGTGTGTGTGTATGTGTGTTGCCCGTGAGGACGTCAGGTCGATACGGAATCTGAACGAGACGTACTGCCCGGGCCAGAGACAGCGATGTGGTGGACCGTGAGCGAGGGCTCGCGCCAGCGTGAGGAGAGGTCCGAGGCGGGGCTCTGTGTCACGGACGACAGGCGGTCGTACAGCCTTGTTTCGTCCGGCGTTTGTGGGCGCACCCGGTCGTCTGGGACGCCGTGTCAACCGGGGGTGGGGGTGTCAACATAGAGACCGAGCGACGCACAGAAACCCGGGACGGCAACCTTGTGTTGGCTGTCTGTCAACGTGGCAAGCAGACGGATCCTTGGAAACGCGGGGAACATGAACGACGGACGCTGTCAGGCGGCGTAGACGTACATGTCAAGCATCGGTTCTGTCGTCACTCCGCCCTCGACACCAGAGTGTTGATCCGGCGCATCGCTGTTGATCTACCCATCATCCAGAACGGCCTCGCAGTGAGAGTTGGATCGCGCACTTCTACTGTAGCATGGACGACGCCACGCAACCCGTATGTGATACATGGCGGGTACTCGGTTATCCACGTCGAGTTGCTACACGCGTTCGCTTTTTTTTAAAAAAAAGAACGATCGCGACGCGGTACGTACCTGAGCAAGATGACATCGATGTTCCCGATTTGCGACTGAATACATGAGGACGACGCGAGCGCACAAAAACGATGGCAACGAACCTTGTGCGCCAACACGGCATCCGTAAAGCCAGGGCTACCTACTTCTTCCTCGCCCTCGATCAGAAACACCAAATCGACTCCGAGAGCGCGCTTGCGTAACAATTCGGCGGCAGCACAGGCCGCTGCCATGATCGGCCCTTTATTATCTGTGGTGCCCCGACCGTACAGGTAGCCGTTACGGCCAGTGACAGTGAATGGCTCCGAGTTCCAGCCCTCACGCGGAGCGGAGATGACGTCATAATGTCTAGACACGTTCAAAAAAACTGGTAAACATACAGCGAGGAGTGCCGTACCCATAAAATAATATTCGAGGTTTTGGATGTTTGCCTTGCGTGCCGTGGAAGGTCGACAAGACGAGCGGATTCCTGTCTTCTCCGTTAGGTATCTGTTCCAAATTAGTGCTCGGTCGCCGACCATTGGAGAGTCCCCACCAGTGTCGACTCGGCGCCTAGTTGATGTAGACACTTTTTCAACCAAATAGCTGCTTGGCGACAATCTTCACGGTGTAGCGGATCAGAGCTGACGCTTGGAATCGATACAAAGATCGAAAGGGCGTAGGTCATGACGTCTGCACGAAGTATTGGCGGTACGTAGTTCACATGATGGACGACGCACCATGACCATCCTCTTCGGTGCCAGGCAAACGATCATCAGGAACAGAGGGCCTCAACGGCGAGTCGATGTCCCATATCTGGCTAAAATGTAGCACACGAGCGCGTGAAACGTATAAATTGTTTACCTTTACAAATCCGTCATTAGCACCCGACACCAATACGAATCCATTTGTCTGAGATGAACGAGTTACAATGGAGGATAGTACAATCCCTTCGTGAGCACTCCACGACGCGGTGCAGTTGAACGCTGATGACCATCGCTTGAATTCATCCGAGGTCAACATAATGAAATATTAAACACTCTTGAGCACAGACCTGTATCTGACCGTTTGACGAACACGTGTAAAGCTCGGAATTCATCATGGACAACGATAATATGTCGGTATTCTGTCAGATATCATGATCTTTTGCTCAGTTGCGAAGAATGCTTTGACCGACCTCTTGGATTATAATGCTCCGAACGAGTGTCTTGGTCTCAAAATCAAATACCTGAACATATCCCTCCTGACACCCCGCAAATATGGTATCACCCCTGACTACGAGAGATAAAACCGCGCCATGGTTGCATTCAAACGTGTGCTTCAGCACTGGGCCAGAGGGGGAGCACGACCATATCTAGTGAAAAGTGAGTGGAGGTCATCACCATAACAGCCGACCGACCTTGACCGTCTCATCGCCACTGCCCGTCAAGAGGTGATACGTCTCGTCTGGTTGCAAGGCTGTGTCATCTGATCCCGTTCTTTGAGATGGCATCATCGCCATACAGTAGACGTAGCCAAAGTGTGCAGAATCAAGCACGTTCGAAGCAGGTATTTCGATCACATCCTTACAACAAAGGCTGGCGTCTACGTCCGCAAAAACAGAATAGCCAAGGTTATTTGCCAGGAGGTCTGCGGGCTTATGCGTGTATTGAGGATAACTGTCAAAAAATTTGTGAATTTTGCGACTGGGCGTGGAGGTGCCAGAAGTGATCTGTTCCTGCGACGATCGATGAGTGACTTGCTGACCAAAGTCGAACCATTGTATGGAAGTATTCTGACATCCGATATAAATGGTTTGCAGAACAGGATTCCAGGCCAGCGAAAAAAGATCGCCTGCGCCAGTTTCTAGGTAGGGGTGAAGGATATAAAGGGTAGCAAACGTCTGAGTGCACCATATCTGAACCGAATCAGATCGTGAATGATCGCCGTCAGAACATGCCACATACTCGGACAGTGCTATCCCCTATGAGACTTCAGAAGCCTGATATGAAACGAGCACGCAATTCATACCCGAAGTGCTGAACAGCCATCGTTTGTGTTCTACAAGTTCCAAAGCGAGAATGCTTCCCGTGTGACCGCGGAGACTTGTTTTGAGCGTGTACGAATGCTTGTCCCAAACCTAGAGAAGTTGAGAGGGCGAGAAGGGATCACAGAAGCAGACTGACCGAGATATCTTGGCACTGGCCCCCAACGAAGATGTGACGGGAATCCGCCATCAGACTGAGAACGGACCTGTTTTCATCGCCCAAGGAATGCAACAGACGAGGTGATGAGAGCGAGGGTGCGGGCCTGTTGACAGAGGCTTCCGAAGAGCTGCACATGAGCAGAGTGATTCGAACGTATCAGGGTCGACGCACGCGGGGGCACTTTTACATTCATTTCCCCCATACCGGAAGTTGGGTCGCGTGAACAGCCGGACTCCATGCGCGTTCCGTTTCGATCCGGTCTCGTCTAGCGTAGTGAAGGTGGAAGCAACAGGGTAATCTGAGTCCGATCAGTTAGTTATATAGTTGTGATTCGGAACCCTTCAGAAACCAACAGCCACCATCAAACACGGATGGCGTCAGAAAAGGCGCGATTAGCGAAAGACAAGGTGAGCCTTGGACGACATCAGAGACGGCCCGTAGCGATTTGACGGTCGACCAGGGAAACGCGGCGTTCAAGTCTGGCGACTACCCCACCGCCATCGGGCACTACACCGAAGCAATTCTTGCCGACGGCAGCGACCACACCTTTTTTCTCAACCGGGCGGCGGCATATCTCAAACTAGGCAAGTACGTCCGTAGCACATCACACGCCGTACTGTTTCACGAGGGCTGATTTGTCGTTAGAAACGAGGACGCGGAGAGGGATTGCATCAAGGTTTTGGCGTTGAGCTCCAGTAATGTCAAAGCACTCTTCAGAAGGGCACAAGCTCGGAGAGCTCTCGGGAACTCGGATGGTGCTCGGGCAGGCATGGAACGATATCAAATCCCACTGACAATTGCTCATCCATCGACAGACCTTGGCAAGGCCCTCGCGCTTGAACCTGCGAACGAGTCGGTAAAGAACGAGCTACTAGAGCTTGAGAAGCTGTCAAGCCAACAAAAGTTGAAACACCGTTCTAGCCACGGCGTAAGTCCTGCACTGTTTTCGTGATGCCGAGGACTGGATTCCCATCCGTAGGCTACTGACGCCCCCGAAGCCACTCCAAAACGACGTCGTGTGCCCATCGAGATAGTGGAAGATTCAGGACCACCCGAGAGAACACTCCCAGAGATCAAAAACGAGGATCTACTGCAGCCTGTCTCGTCGCGTCCACTCAAGCACGAAAGCAAACCAAGTACCACGCCACCTCCATCTACATCGCAGACATTTGCGGACGCCAAGCAGGCACGCGAAGAGTCCAGGTCAGTCAAGGTATCGGGTGGAATATTCCGTCATACAGGGAATCACACTATCGTCACCCGAACGCCGAGCGAAACTGTTTCGACACAAAAGTCTACCTCACGATCACCGCCAAGCAATACGAACACACCGCGACCCTCCAGGCCGCCAACGACGCTCTTTCAATTCACAAGGTCATGGGATTCGTCGCAATCCGACACGGACAAATGGAGTCTCCTTCGTGTAAGCCGTCGTTGTAGTATCATCTTTGAGAGGCTTATCTTGTTGTGATCAGACTGTCCCCCCGTCTTCCATCCCAACATTATTCCAAGCCTCATTGGACCCGGAGTTGCTTAAATCCATGTTGCACACACTTCAGGCTGTGCTCGAGCAGGACGCGACTCCAGGCGCGATAGATCTCGTGCGAGATTACCTCTTAGCCTTTACCAAAGTTCAAAGATTCGGAACGGTGATGCTGTTCATGGATAAAGAGGAGAGGAAGCTATTCGAGTCGATGCACAAAAGGGTAAACCCTTTACCTTTGTAGGGTTCTGGACGTTTCGGGGATGTCCGGCCATTGTAGACCTGTGTAATCTAAGAGTGGAAGGTTACCACACTGCCAGCGCTGGCGCTGATTAGCCACCGATCCCAGTACTTGTTCTCGCATTAGATTTCAATCCGGAGTATGGCTGCTCAATCTGACGTCATCCCAATACCTGTCACGTCAGAGCCCGCTGTTGAGCTGGTGGATGGAAAGGTCGTTGTCAATAACACACCTCGGAGAACCCAGACAGTTGCCAGCGAGCATACCGGGCTGCTCCAAGTGTTCAAGGCCAACCTCGTTCAGGCAGGTCTCTACCGACCCGCGAGCGACACAGAACGCGCCAGTCACGATGATTTGACTCTCACGTACGTCTGTCAAGTGTCGCTTCCGCCTTCCGTCCTTATCATCCCACGAACCAAGGCGCTTTCTGCGCGCACGTCGCTTCGAACTCGACAAGGCAGAGAAGCAGTTCGCCCGTGCAGAGGCGTGGCGGAAGCAACACAACGTCGACGCACTCTTCCAGACATTCGACGCGGCTGAGATGGAGTCGTCCCGGAGATTCTATCCGCGCTGGACGGGGCGCCGAGACAAAGTACGGGCGTGCTTGCTTTCCGATTCGATCGCCTTGTCGTGACGCGTCCCTACCAGCAAGGCGTGCCGGTATACGTCTACCGACTGGCTTCACTCGACAGCACACTTCGCCGCGAGCTGGACGCGGTGCCAACCGGGCGACGGTACCTGCGCATGTACGTCCCTTGTAGGTCGGTACGGAGCAGCGCTGACTCACGCAACCGTTTTTCACCCCAGCGTGGCGCTCTATGAGGCCATGACACGCTTCGTGTTGCCGCTGTGCGACCACATCCCGCACGACCCACCGACGCCGATCTCGTCGGTGGTCACCATCATTGACCTCGGCGACGTCTCGCTGGCCGCCATGTGGTCCCTCCGGAACCACCTCCAACAAGCGTCCACGATGGCCACCGCCAACTACCCGGAGACGCTGAACACCATCGCGATCGTCAACTCGCCATCCTTTTTTCCGACCGTGTGGAATTGGATCAAGGTACGCATCGAAAGACGGTGTAAGACGTGACGCTCCGAGTCTGAATGCGCGGCTACCAGGGTTGGTTTGACGAGGGTACTCGTCAAAAGATCCACGTTCTAGGAAAAAATCCTGGGGATGCCCTTCGCGAGATGATCGACGAACAAGACTTGCCGGAGCCGTATGGTGGTAGATTGAAATGGGTTTTTGAAGACGAGCCGCGCTTGGACAGCGAGATCCAGCAGGTGATCGGCCCCGAGTTGCCAAAGGGACCAGTCACTTTCATTGACGGTACCGTCGTGCGGCCATAGATGAGATATAGCTCAATTATATTATATACACGGAGATCTTGCCCCACAATGGATCGTAGATGTTGTACGTAGATTGTGGCTCATACCACTTATTATGTAGTAACTTCAGCAAGGTTACGTTAGCAACTTGGTCAAGATGACATATTTGGTCGTATGCTACTGTACACAGACGCACTTCACCTCATTAGCATAGCATTTCCGACCAAAGATTTCGTATTGTTGGTCGTGCCTGCAAGGACTGCAGCCCGAGGACGTCAATTACAATAAACCTACCATATAACATATAAATAATGAAGACAACCATCCCCCTCAATCCTTTTATCATCCGTCCTTGTATGACCAAATCATAATTCAAAAAAAAGTTGACCGCATAAGAAGCGCTCCAGATCACCGAACTGAGCAACGTGGCAGGCGCTTTCCATAGAACTAGGAAGGTCGAATAAGTTATATGACAACTGATTTCTCGCATCGAATAACTTAGGCGAAAAAATATTTTATATTGTCAGAAGTACAAGTTTGCTCAACACTCGATGATCATGAAAGGAACCACGAGCGGCCGCCGTCTTGAAATGGATATGGTCCACCCCATTTTTTTGCATTCCAGAGTTTCATGATGGCATCATTCCTCTGTTTCACCTCCGCGTATTGCTCGTTCATCACCCACCCATCGCCCTCCAGCTGTAATCCCTGGGCCACTGTCTTACGGCGTACCTCATACTTCAACAACTTCGGATACACCTTCCTATGCATTACGACCTCTTTTGGCTCCCATTTGATGGGAAATGATGTCCCAGGTGCGATGTCCTCCCAATCATCTTGAAGCTCCAATAATGCTTGCCGCAAGTGGTGCAAGCCTTCATACCATGTCCGCGACGCACTGAGTAATAGTGAGATGATGCGTTCCACATGGGGGTACGTTTGCGAAGCAACCTTTATCGGATTATGATGCGTCACGAGCACTTCGTAGCATTTGTGTATAGCGGCAAGCCGTTGCTGACCCTTGAGAAATCCTTTTTCTTCGTCTGAATAATCCTCGAAATCAGGGGGAAGTGTTGGTAGAGCCATTCCAGGAGGGATGATGATACGTTCATCTCCTTCATAACGCATGCACGGCGCAAAAGAGGCTTGTAGAAATAGTGGTCGGACGCGCGTGCCTTGCCAATCAACCAGGGCTAAAATATCGGGCTGGCCTTCGGGAGGGACGAGTATGTCGGTTACATGGAGGCCATGCCATAGTACTGGCATAGAAAGCTCAGCAGGTGGGAGAATGGTTGAGATGATAGCGAGGAACTTGTCTAAGAGACGGATGTGAGCATCCGGTGCATTTTCGTTGCTTGGTCGACGAAACTGGTCGCGAGATTTGCGAGGAGTGGCAAACCGGGACAACCACTGTTTTTCGATGTTCACGATCCCCTTGAAATAGGACAATGTGTCCGGCCCTAAAAAGCAGCGTCAGAAAAGGATCCCACCAGTGAAAACGGAGACTGACAAGGACCACGATCGACATCCAGTTCTCTTCGTTTTCCGCGCCAAAATCCCCAATCAGCACAGGGGCCAATACGGAACCGATCGTATCCACCACCCTCAAAGCCCTCAGCATAGAGTGGACGCTGTTGTAGCTCTGGAGATACATCCTCCTTGTAATAGAGGCTTCCTATCTGAGAAAACTGGTGTCGAGCGAACTTGCACTCTGCGTCGATGACTTGATTCACAAAACATGACACTTCATCCTTGAATTTGTCCATCCGCTTGTAAAGTTTCGTGCCTTGTACGTATTCCATTAGAACGTACTCCGAACCTACTTGCGACGTGTCTGAATCTGCGCTATATTTCAATACACGCGGAACAGGCAAATCGAGTATGGTCCGTGCGTAGTCCATGGTTGCGACTTCGCTGGAGGTGGAAAGGCGAGGCGTTACGAGGGGACAGGGAACTTTCACGATCAATTTGGTGTCGTTGTCGAACGCCAATAGAAACATTTTATTAAATAAACCTGCCCAAAAAAGTGTTCTCAAAAGATCAACTTGAGGACACATTTCCAACGATACCTTCTGAGATCTTATCCATCTGTACACATTGGTTCGCGCCTGCCACAGTCGTCGCAATTTGTTTGAGTGCGTCTACGTTGAATGGTGAATACCGGATACGCATTTCTGCAGTCTGAACTGTGAACGGTCAAAGCTCCGAGGAGAGAAAGGGCTGCATACGTTCTTGCTCGTTGTATATCCATCTTCCTGAAGTGTAACAGAAAAGATGCTCATGATTGTGCAAAACCGGCGGTTTCGTGGTGAGAGTATCCTGACGTCTGCTGAAGAATCTCTTCATGATCATGGTACGAATCCAACAGGGGTGGAGAGAGAGAGAGAGAGAGAGAAGGGTTCATCTTCTGAGGCATATTAAACACGTGATCGCATTTTCGAAGTCTGATGATTATGATCCCCCCCCCTCTTTGGGACACAAAACACTGGTCAACATTGTGTACTACGCCACCGCTCACAATCTGGGGAAAAGTTGAGGCAGCATTTAAATTTGTCTAGTCAGCTTAGTCTTGATAAAGTCATCGGACGTGAAGCTAGCAATCACGGGTCACGTGGCAATGACCCCCGCGCGTGTATTGAACGACTTGAAGTTAAGAAAAAACGTACAGAATATCAACCCGAGACACGAGACATGGCCGAAAAGAAGTGCAAGTAATGCGAGAACATTTGTCATATGTCGCAGAAGCGTGACTTATGCGGAATTTCTCACTCTGCTCAATCTTGCCTGGCCCAACAACCCAGCACCAAACGCAGCACGGAGGATCGTACTCACACCACTGGACGTGGCCACTGGCAACACAACGAGGAGGAGAGGGGTTGCGACAGCCCGCCAACTACATTATTGGTCCACCACCATGGGCACAGCAAAGGTGACCATTGACACACCATCGATGCGGCCCACCACACCATCAAGACCATGACGGTGATGCCGCGAGGATGACGGTGCGTGATGACGACAACCGGGGTGGCAAGGGTGTCATCACCCTGATCCGCAGCACACTGTTACTCATCGCGGGCTGTGACAGTACGCCCACCAGGAGGAGGGGTTGCGACAGCCCGCCAACCACGCTACTACCATAAGGGTGACGAGGCGCCATGATGGCCGGGTGCTCAAGGGTGAGGACAAGGACAAGGCGGAGGTGCTACGGTAGCCTCCCCGCCACAGCACGATGGCGAGAGCGAGGATGCCAAAAGTCCTGCAACAGCTACAACAAGGATGAAAGGATGTCACTACAGCCCGCCTACCATACCACCACGGTGAGGATGAGCGAGGGACGCCACCATAGCTCGCCCACTGCACCGCCACTATCGCCACCACACGACGAGGATGAGAGCAACGCGCTGCCCTCTCGATCCTCGTGCTCCCATTATTTGTTACCCCTCCTGGCGTTTGGCTCTCACCCTCTCACTGTTCAAGTCAATTACACTTAGCACTTAGATTTTACGTACATATATCCAATATCTAAGTTGTTTTTTCTTTCAAAATGTGGCATGATTCACATAAGCGCGGCAAGATCACAAAAAACGCGGTGAGCGCAATGAAGTCTGGCACGATTTACAAAAAAAAAAACATGGCGAGGGCGGCAAAGTTACGTTAATGCCCAAAAAATGACATAAACCTTGAACATCTGTTGCTTTGTGGTTGTGTATGTTGAGACGCTGGCCGTCCAGGGATTCAAGCTCAAGTCTTGTTTGGCCTCCGAGTCTCGGACGCGTACACGTCCATGTCTCGCGAGGAACGCCAAGCCCTTTTACACGAGGGCATCGCCGTCACGACCACGCTCTCCGCCTACGGTAATGTCTCCCTCACGCCCTCCCCTTTTTCCCTCACACCGCCCAGTGGAAATCGTATTTGACAACGCGGACAACCGGTTTCCGACCGGACGCGAAGAAGTGATCATTCGACGCACGATCGGGTTGAAAAAGGACGAATACAGTCTCGACAAGAAGAGCGCGAGCAAGGCCGACGTCATGAACCTCCTCGAGTGCGCCGGGTTCAGCAAGTCGGACCCCTACTACATCATTCCGCAAGGCAGGGTAATCTATTGAATATCGTCGTCCGATTGCGCGCGCGCTGAGTCGTCATGTGTGTAGATCACCGCGCTGACGAACGCCAAGGACCACGAGCGGCTCGCGTTGCTGAAAGAGGTAGCTGGCACCAAAGTGTATGAACAGCGGCGCGCCGAGTCCCTCCGCATCATGGCAGAAACGGACGCGAAGCGTACCAAGATCAACGAACTGCTCGACTATATCGAGTCACGGCTCACAGAGCTGGAGGAGGAAAAGGAGGAGCTGCGCGAGTTTCAGGAAAAAGGCAGGGAACGGCGATGTCTCGAGTACGCCTTGTACCAACGCGAGCTGGAAGAGGTCGGCGAGGCGCTGGAGGAGATTGAGGAAGAGAGGCGAGGTGAAGTGCATGGCGCGAACCTACGTCGCGAGCAGTATGATTCGCGTGAAAAGGAGATTCAGGTGACGGTCGTTCTTCAGCTTTTTTTTTCGTCATATTTCATATCCCGAAGCGCCTCGAACAAAAAATCTCGCAAGCGAAACACGACCTGTCGACGCTCAGCATCACGCGTCGAGATGCGCAATCGGAGCTTTCCGATCTTGTGCGTTCGCGCACCGAGCTGGAGTGTATCATTGTTGACCTACGCTCCGCGGGCGAACGCGAGCACGGGCGGCGTTCCGAGCTCGAGAACGAAGCGACCGCGCTGGAGCATCAAATCCAAGTCAAGGAACATGAGCTGACGGAACTGATCCCCCGATGGAACGACGCGCGTGCGCGGGAAGCCGCGGAGAAGCGCAAGATGGAAGAAGCACGCACGCAACTGAACGGGCTGTTCGCAAAGCAAGGGCGCGTGAAGCGCTTCCGAACGAAAGCCGAGCGGGACAATTATCTCCGACAAGAGATTGGGTCGCTCGAGGCGTACCAGACCACGCGGTCTGCGGTGCTCGCGTCGACGCAGCAGGACCTGGCGCGTGTGAAGGGGTCGTTGGAGGACATCGTGCAGAAGGTGGATGGGATTCAGGGGAGCGTCGAGGACGGCAAGCAGCGCGTGCGGATGTTGGGCGAGTAGCTGGCAGAGCTCAAGTCTGCCGAGGGTAATTTGGCTTCCGTGATGACAAGGTGGGTGTGCATGTGCTGTCGAGGACAGATGTTACCAACTATCATCATAGGATACGGGCTCGGGACTGCGTGCCGTGGACAGGATTGCACAGCGACACAATCTCGAGGGTGTCTACGGTCCATTATACTGTCTCTTTGAGATTCCGGACCCGACGTTCAACACGGCGATCGAACTGACCGCTGGCAACAGGTAAAAACGATACATTCGTATGCTACGTCTGTCTGACGCCGTTCTAGTCTTTTCCACGTCGTCGTCGACACGGACGAAACCGCGTCCAAAGTCCTTGAGATCATGCTGAAAGAGAAGACGGGTCGGGTAACGTTCATGCCCCTCAACCGGCTCAAACCGAAGCCGCTCACGTCGGTTCCATCGGCGCAGGACGCGCTGCTGCTCATCAACAAGATCCGGTTCGACGCGACCCACCAAAAGGCGTTCCAGCAAGTGTTTGGTAAGACGTGAGTATACCGCGACCTGACCGTCGCGGCCGCGTACGTGAAAAGCCACGGGGTGAACACGATCACGCTCGACGGCGACAAGGTCGACCGGAAGGGTGCGCTCACGGGGGGCTACCACGACGTCCGGCGGTCCCAGATCGAGGCCACCATAGCCATCTCGGCCTGGCGCACCAGGTTTGACGGGGACGAGCGGCGCGGGAAGGAGGTCAAGACGGAGCTCACGCGAGTCGACCAGGAGATCACGCGGCTGACGGGCCGCATCCAGGTGTCGACGCTGCAGCAGGTGCAGGCGCGCGAGTCGCGCGAGCGGTTCTTGCAGGACGTGGGGTCGTTGGGAAAGGAGCGGGAGCGGCTGGAGGCGCGCGTGATCGCGCTCGAAACGGAGCTGGGGGATCTGGAGACGGAGTTGAGCAGCACGCGCGCGAGGGCGGAGGGGTATCGGGAGGAGCTGTCGACGCCGCTGACGCAGAATTTGACGGACGAGGAGGCGGGTCGGATGGACATGCTGGGGATCGAGGTGGAGGAGCGGCGGAGACAGGTGCTCGAGTTGGGCCGGACGCGGACGGAGGTGCGTCTGACATGTTTTTTTTTTTTTTTCTTTCTTTGTTTTTTGACGATCATGTGTGCGTGGTTAGCTGGACGGGCGGAAGAATCTGGTGGAGATCGAGTTGAACGAGAGTGCGACGGTGGCAGCGAGAGCTGCAGGTGAAGCTCGAGTCGTGGGGGAGGCCATGAGCGGGGACGATACGTCTGCCGAGTCGCTCGATGCGCGTAAACGGGAACTGCGGTCGCTTGGTAACTCGATCACGGCTGCGACGAAGCGGTCTCAAGGTACGTGGTGTCGTTCGCCCGGCCCGCACGCGATGACGCGCGCACGCAGAGGCGGACAAGGACGTGGAGAAGCTGCAGACGGAGCTGCAGGAGCTGCGTGCGGGACTGGAAAAGGCACAGCAGCAGCAATCGGAGGATAGTCGGAGCGTGACGAAACTGCAAAAGAACACGGAACGGTACCTGGCCAAGAAGCAGATGCTGACGGCACGCAAGGAGGAGTGTAATCGGAACA
>JBBPLE010000601.1:0-19111 GCA_038089675.1 Boletales sp. KT-2023b | reverse complement strand
GAGAGAGTCAAGGAGTTCAAGGTAGAATTGAGCAGGACTAAGCTGGGGTTACATCGAGTAAGGCGACGGCTTAAGTACTGCGAATAATGGAAGGTAATAGAAGGTTGTGGAAGGTTGGTGACTAAGCAAAGTGAAGATAGAACCTTCCACAGGAAATAGAAGCGTAGATAACAAGAATAGAAGACGGAAATGAAAGGTGTGCGATGAACACGTTGCATGTTCTAGAGCACTCTAAAGAAGGTAAAAGATACCGGGTCGGGCCGGTCTATCATACCGAAGAATAGAGAAGGAAAAAGAAGTGAATCGTAACACAGATCAGCAGAATCACTGATCAAAATGTCCTCATCAGATACTTCTCCACTGGCATCTATGTCAAACTCATGCACTGCATCATGTCTATGGACGCCATCCCCATCAAAATCGACAAGTGGTACACCAAAGCCACCCACTTCCTCACCCAATGGGGAAGGGCTGATGACATGGCAAAACAAGGCAAGACAAACCTCCCCTACCATTCATTCTCCTCCTCCTCCTCCTCCTCCTCCCATCCCCAGAAAGACCCTGATGCCATGGACATTGATGCTATCAAAGTGTCTAAGATGACCCCAGAAGAGCAAAAATGTTGTATCACCAAAGGACTTTGTTTCTGCTGCTGCAAACCAGGACATCTCTCAGGTGATTGCCCCCACTTCCCTTCTCAGCCAAAGAAAGCTGGAGAAAGGAAGGTTAGGAAGGTCAAAGAAGCCCCAAAGCTAGTAGAAGTCAAGGATGATGACAAAGAAGAAACCATGGCTAGAATCTCTTTCATTTCACCAAATGAGGATTTGTAGAATGGAGACCTTCCCCAACACAAGGCTCTCCCTCTTTTACATGCACCCCTGTACTTGTATTGTCGATTACAAAACAATCCATGCAAATCCCTATCAAAATTGTTGAATCATCACACCTAAAAGCTATTGGAACCCACACTCTTATTGACTCTGGAGCGCAAATCTCTTGCATTGACTGGGACTATGTTCAAAAACATTGTCTCCCAAAAGAATGACTCCCCTCCCCCATTGCTGTCTGAAACATCGACCAATCTTTGAACAAAAATGGTCTTATCCATTTCTCCACCACACTTTATGTCTGCATTGGTCAACTTGCACATTGCATCATGTTCTACATCCTTAACTGTGGAAAAGAGAATGTAATCCTTGGACTCCCCTGGCTTAAACAAGCCAACCCCATCATTGACTGGATCAAACAAGAACTATCCATTTCCCTGAACTCTGACCAATCCAAAGATCTGTACTACAACCAAACCAAACCACCCCCCAACCCCCAAACAACAACCACTCACCCACCCCATCATGTACAGGTCAATTCCATCTGGGATGGACATCTCTATGACTACATGAAAAAAGAAACCAAAGCCCAATACCTCCTACAAGCCAACAACAACTACATCATAAATTGACTCATCCATTGCAGATCCCACTTCATTCCCTCTGCCACCATCGCCAAACTCACAACATCTATGAAACTAGCTATGGTGGCCAAAAAAGCCAAACCAAAAGTGACTCTCCCACCTGAATACTCTGCCTTTTCCTCTGTCTTCTTCAAAGAAGTGACCAACCATGTTCCCCCTAGCTGACCCTACAACCATGAAATCAACCTTGATGACTCCTTCACCCCAAAAATTGGCAAACTTTACCCACTCTCTCCTGATGAGAAGGCAGCCACAGAAGCTTTCCTTGATGAGAACCTCAAGGCAGGAAAGATTCATCCATCCAACTCCCCTCAAGCCACACTCTTTTTCTTCATTAAAAAGAAGGATGGTGGTCTCCGTCCCTGCCAGGACTATCAATACATCAACAAACATACCATCTGCAATGCCTACCCCCTTCCCCTCATATCTGACCTCATTGACAAACTCAAAGGCACCAAGGTCTTTACCAAATTTGATGTCTGTTGGGGTTACAACAACATCCATATCAAGGATGGTCACCAATGGAAGGTGGCATTCATCACCCACAAAGGACTATTCAAACCAACCATCATGTTCTTTGGTCTTTGCAACTCCCCTGCCACCTTCCAATGCTTCATGAACAACTCCTTCCAAGATATGATCACAGAAGGATGGCTAGTCATCTACATGGACAATCTCCTCATCTTTTCCTCCAATGCCAAAACCCACAAAGAATGAACCAAATGAGTTCTCCAATGCATGACCAAGTTGGACCTCCATCCCAAACTCAATAAATGCAAGTTTGCTGCAGATGAAGTTGAATACCTTGGAATGATTGTTTGCCCCAATGAACTCACCATGGACCCAGTGAAACTAGACAGCATTTGTGAATGGCCAACCCTTGCCAAAGTCAGAGATGTCTGCTCCTTCTTAGGATTTGCCAACTTCTATTGATGTTTCATCCCCAACTACTCCAACATCGCACGCCCCCTCCTTGACCTCACAAAAAAGAACCAACCCTGGGACTGGTCTCCTGGTTGCCAACAATTATTCGATGAACTCAAATGATTGTTCCTTGGCTGTCCAATCCTCCATCTCCCTGACCTCACCCACCCCTTTGCCATCACCACCGATGCCTCCAAATACACCTCTGGAGGAGTCCTTCTCCAAACTGATGCCAACAGTGATTGGCACCCATGTTCTGACCTCTCACAATCCTTCTCCCCCACTGAATGCAACTATGACATCTATGATAGAGAACTCCTCACTGTCATTTGCGGTCTCAAAGCCTGGTGTCACTACCTCCAAGGATCCCCCTTCCCTGTTGAAGTCTTCACTGATCATAAAAACCTCACATATTTCCACCAACCCCAAAAACTTAATCAACAACAGGCTTGCTGGTTACTTGACATCTCAGACTTTGACCTCTGCCTTACCCACATCCCTGGTACCTCCCTTGCAGCACCAGATGCTCTCTCTCATCAACCAGATCTTCTCCCACCCACTGACAATGACAATAACAATGTCACCCTCCTTCCTGACACACTCTTTGTCAACCTCATTGACACCTCCCTCCAAAACAAACTAGCTGCCTCCTCTGCCTCCAACACCCTTGTCCTGGATGCCCTGCATGCTACCACTGGTGATATCCCTGCTCAATTCTGCTCTCGACTCTCTGTGTTACAATTCACTCCTGCGTACGATAGACCAGCCCAACCCGGTATCTTTTCTTTCTTTAGAGTGCTCTAGAACATGCAACATGTTCATCGCACACCTTTCATTTCCATTCTCTATTTTTGTTATCTTTGCTTCTGTTTCTCATGGAAGATTCTATCTTCGTTTGATTAGTAACAAACCTTCTATGACCTTCTATTAGTTTCCATTCTTTGCAGTACTTAAAGCCATCATTATACTCAATGTATCTTCAGCTTAGTCCTGCTCAAATTTACCTTGAACCTCCTCAAAATCTCTTCATCAACTTCATCATTGGGCAACCTCTCTCCTCTGAACTCCTTTGTCAACTTCTTTGTCAGACAACCTCTCTCTTCTGAACTCCTTCATTGACTTCTTCATTGGACAACCCCTTTGAATCTTGTTGACATCTATCGTTGACTAAACCCTTGACCTTCTGGCAAGCCCTCTTGTCCAAATATCTTGAACTCTTGACCCCATCGTTAGTTCTTTGAGCCTACTCTTGTTCCTACCTGGACCAAGCGTAACAAAAGGACTAAGCTACTCTTTTGGGCTACCATCATTGTAGTTCCCACCATTTCCTCCCCTTGAACACCTGGAGCCCTTGAAAGGGCACTATGATGCTCTTACTGAGTTCCCTCAGAATCCCCCCCCTCCACTGAACACTCCAACAAGGATTTTGACATCCCTCTTGAATCCCCTGAAACCTTTGTTTCAGATATCTCTCTCAGGGAACCTATGCCCCCTCTCCCCACCCCCACCATAACCAGACCTCTCCTCCTCCCTCCCCAACCCCCCTCCACTCCCATTCCCCCTCAACAATTTGTTCCCTCACATCCACTTCCCCCCTTCCTCCCACCACAACCACCTTGCTCCACCATGACGTCGAAACCAGTCAAACTTTGCATTGGTACCCTTGAAAACTTTGATGGCAACTATGCCAAAGCTACAATCTGATTGGACTCTGTCCAAACCTACCCCCTTGTCAATGAAGAAGTCTACACCACCAACATGAAAAAGATTGCCTTCGCCCTCTTGTATATGACCAAAGGAGCTGCCCTTACTTGGGCCTCCTCTTTTCGAAAAGTCACTCTCAGCGCAAACAAAGGTTTTGGGACCTATGCAGACTTTATAATGGAGTTCAACACCACCTTCGAACACAAGGACACCACTGCCCTCTCCATCACCTGGCTCTCCTCCACCAAGATGGAAGGAAAACCCTCTCTCTCTGACCTCACTAAGTACATCTCCAAATTCTGAAACCACATCCAGATCAGTGGAATCACTGACCAAAATGTCCTCATCAGATACTTCTCCACTGGCATCTATGTCAAACTCATGCGCTGCATCATGTCCATGGACACCATCCCCACCAAAATTGATAAGTGGTACACCAAAGCCACCCACTTCCTCACCCAATGGGGAAAAGCTGATGACATGGCAAGATGAGGCAAGACAAACCTCCCCTACCATTCATTCTCCTCCTCCTCCTTCTCCCACCCCCAGAAAGACCCTGATGCCATGGACATTGATGCTATCAAAGTGTCTAAGATGACCCCAGAAGAGCGAAAACATTGTATCACTAAAGAACTTTGTTTCTGCTGCTGCAAACCAGGACACTTCTCAGGTGATTGCCCCCACTTCCCTTCTCAGCCGAAGAAAGCCAGAGAAAGGAAGGTTAGAAAGGTCAAAGAAGTCCCAAGACTAGTAGAAGTCAAGGATGATGATGATGAAACTGTGGCTAGGATCTCCTTCATTTCACCCAACAAGGATTTTTAGAACGGAGACCTTCCCTAATGCAAGGCTCTCCCTCTTTTACATGTGCCTCTGTACTTGTATCATTGATTACCAAGCAATCCATGCAAATCCCCATTGAAATCATCAAACCTTCACACCTAAAAGCTGTTGGAACCTGCACCCTCATTGACTCTGGAGCACAAATCTCTTGCATCAACTGGGACTTTGTTCAAAAACATTGTCTCCCAAAAGAACAACTCCCCTCCCCTATCACCGTCTGAAATGTCGACCAATCCTTGAACAAAAATGGTCTTATCTGTTTCTCTACCACACTCTATGTCTGCATCAGTCAACTCATGCATCATGTCACATTCTACATCCTTAACTGTGGAAAGGAGAATGTAATCTTTGGACTCCCCTGGCTTAAACAAGCCAACCCCACCATTGACTGGATCAAGCGAGAGCTATCTATTTCCCTCGACTCTGATCAATCTAAAGATCTGTACTACAACCACATCAAACCACCCTCCACCCTCCAAATGCCAACCACCTGCCCACCCTGTCAGGTACAGGTCAACTCCATCTGGGATGGACATCTCTACAACTACATGAAAAAGGAAACTGAAGCCCAATATCTCCTATGAGCCAATGACAACTGTATCATCAACCAAATCATTCGTTGTGGATCCTGCTTCATTCCCTCTGCCACAATCACCAAACTCACTACATCCATGGAACTAGCTATGGCTGCTGAAAAAGCCAAACCAAAAGCAACTCTCCCATCTGAATACTCTGCCTTCTCCTCTGTCTTCTCCAAAGAAGCAACTGACCATGTTCCCCCTAGCCAACCCTATGACCATGAAATCAACCTTGACAACTCCTTCACCCCAAAAATCGGCAAACTTTACCCACTCTCTCCCAACAAAAAGGCAGCCACAGAAGCTTTCCTTGACAAGAACCTCAAGGCAGGAAAGATTTGTCCATCCAACTCCCCTCAAGCTGCCCCCTTTTTCTTCATTAAAAAGAAAGACAGTGGCCTTTGTCCCTGCCAAGACTACCAATATGTCAATGAACATACCATCCATGACACCTATCCCCTTCCTCTCATATCTGACCTTGTTGACAAACTCAAAGGCACTAAGGTCTTTACAAAGTTCAATGTCTGTTGGGGTTACAACAATGTCTGTATCAAGGATGGTCACCAATGGAAAGTGGCATTCATCACCCACAAAGGACTATTCAAACCAACCATCATGTTCTTTGGTCTTTGCAACTCCCCTGCCACCTTCCAATGCTTCATGAATGACTCCTTCCAAGATATGATCACAGAAGGATGACTAGTCATCTACATGGACAATCTCCTCATCTTTTCCCCTGATGCCAAAACCCACAAAGAACGAACCAAGCAAGTTCTTCAATGCATGACTGAGTTAGACCTCCATCTCAAACTCAAGAAATGCAAATTCACTGCAGACAAGATGGAATACCTTGGAATGATCATTTGCCCCGATGAACTCACCATGGACCCAATGAAACTAGATGGCATTTGTGAATGGCCAACCCCTGTCAAAGTCAGAGACGTCCACTCCTTCTTAGGATTTGCCAATTTCTACTGACATTTCATTCCCAACTACTCCAACATTGCATGACCCCTCCTTGACCTCACAAAGAAAAACCAACCCTGGGATTGGTCTCCCAGCTGCCAACAGTCCTTTGACGAACTCAAACGATTATTCCTTGATCATCCAATCCTTCATCTCCCTGACCCCACCCACTCCTTTGCCATCACTACCAACACCTCCAAATATACCTCTGGTGGAGTCCTTCTCCAAACCAATGCCAACAGTGATTGGCACCCCTGCTCTTACCTCTCACAATCCTTCTCCCCCACTGAATGAAACTACAATATCTATGATAGAGAACTCCTTGCTGTCATTCATGGTCTCAAAGCCTGGTGCCACTACCTCCAAGGATCCCCCTTTCCTGTTGAAGTCTTCACTGATCATAAAAACCTCACATACTTCTGCCAACCTCAAAAACTTAATCAACAACAGGCCCATTGGTTACTTGACATCTCAGACTTTGACCTCCGCCTTACCCACATCCCTGGTACCTCCCTTGCAGCACCAGATGCTCTCTCCTACTGACCAGATCTCCTCCCACCCACCAACAATGACAATGACAATGTTACCCTCCTCCCCAACACTCTCTTCATCAACCTCATCAACACCTCCCTCCAAACCAAACTAGCTGCCTCCTCTGCCTCAGACCCCCTTGTCCTGGATGCCCTGCATGCTACCACTGGTGACATTCCTGCTCAGTTCTGCTCTTGACTCTCCAACTGGCAATATGATGCTGGTGTTCTCACCTTCCAAGGATACATCTATGTTCCCCCCTGACCTCCGTTGCTCCATTGTTGAATGCCACCACAACCACACCTCTGCTGGACACCCTGGATATCTCAAAACTTGCCAGCTCATTGCTGCTGAGTTTTGGTGGCTGGGCCTTGCTCAATTCATTTGCAAATATGTCGAAGGATGTGCTCCCTGTCAATCTTCAAAAGTGAACACCCATCCCACTGTTCCCCCCCTCTCCCCCATTGTCTCTTCCTCCTCCATCCCTTTTTGGCAGATCTCTTGTGATCTTATCACAGACCTCCCCATTTCCTCAGGCTTTGACAGTCTTTTGGTCATGGTCGACCATGGGCTTACTAAGGGGGTGATTCTCTGCCCTACCAAGAAGTCTGTCTCTGCTGAAGGAATCGCCTCCCTCTTTTCCACAAAGTCTACACCCAGTTCAGCCTCTACGACAAAATCATCTCAGATTGTGGCCCCCAGTTTGCATCCTCCTTCACAAAGGAACTTGGATGACTCCTTGGATACAACCTTTCCCTCTCCACTGCATACCACCCTCAATCCAATGGAGAAACTGAATGGGTAAACCAGGAAATAGAAACCTACCTTCAGATCTTCTGTGGCAACTCCTCTTCCACATGGTCCAACCTCATCTCCCATGCTGAATTCACACACAATCACCATCCCCATTCCATCACCAACAAATCCCCATTCTTTCTCATGATGGGCTTTGAACCCCATCCCCTTCCCACCATCATTGCCAAAACCAACCTCCCCACAGTCGAAAAATGACTTAAACTCCTCTTTGCAGCTCAAGACAAAGCCCTGGTGGCCCATGAACTTGCTAGACAAGTTATGAAATCCTATTTCCATGGGAAATTCACTCCCTTCCATAAAGGTGACAAGGTTTGGCTAGAAGCCCGAAATCTGAAATGCCTTATCTCCCATCCAAAGTTTGCCCCCAAGCAAGAAGGTCCATTTACCATTACCCAGGTCCTCTCCCCCCTTACTTATAAACTTCACCTCCCACACATATGGAAAATACACCTGGTCTTCCATGCCTCCCTGTTATTGCCCTATCGCAAAAACAACATACACGGACTGAACTTCCCCTCCCCTCCACCTGACCTTATCAACAGAAAAGAGGAATACAAAATGGAAAAGATCATCTGACACCATGGAACCCCAAATAACTGAAAATTCCTAGTCTGATGGAAGGGATACTTGGCCAAAGAAGACTCATGGCTACCTGAATTGGAGTTTAACCATGCCAAGGAAATTCTATCCGACTATAAAACTCTTCATCCTCACATCTTCCCTTCCCCACCCACATCATCCACCAAGCCCAAACATGTCTGCTCCCACTAGGTCCCCTTCCCCCATTGCAGCTACTACTGGCTGGACCACCCCCTTGCTCTATCATATTCAAGGTCTTGACTCGACTAATTACAATCTGGGTATTCCCCAACCCACTTCTCCTCCTCTATGCCTCCCCACTCTCAATCCCAATCCAGTCGTCTCTGTTGAATTACCTCTTTACACCCAACACATCCACCCCAACAACTTCCCCATCACCAAACAATCTTCCCTGATGCTTCTTCTTGAAATCCCCCATCTTATTACCCCTTTTCATGCCCACTTAAAACCTTTCTCCCCCCTCAATATATTACTCCTTCTCTTTCAAGAGATCCACAGCCTCTACCCCCTTGCCAACCAGATGTCTGATTACCCCACAGAACACATTGCCACCCTCCATGAAACCCACACTGAGCTGACAAACCTTGTCCTTTCTGTCATGCACCAATTGGAAATGGACAAGCTGGCCAAGGATGTTCTACGTTACACCTGAGAGCTTGACAAATGCCACTGTTTACGCCAAAACCCATCCCTGGAAGCTTCCAAAGAACCCCTTACCCTCAAAGAATTAGCCATTATGGAACAAGCTGAAGTTAGTTGGGAAGGACAGCATAATGTACTCCTCTCTCCTGATCATTACCTCTACAGCTGGGCATGTTTCCATTGCCATTGACTTTCACACATCCACATCAACTGCCCATACTATATCTGTCCCCATTGCACTCAACACCACCCTGGTCATACCCAACATTGCTGCCCTCGCTGCCCTCATCCATGTACCCTCAACCCAGTGGGTTCCTCTTCCTCCTCTTCAGCTTCCTCAATGCACTCTAGACATTCTGGTTTTGCTCCCCCATCCCCACCTCAACCTCTCATTGAATGACTCTCTGATCCCCCATCCTCTGGCTCAAACACAGCTCCCAAACAAGTTTCCCCCCCATCTTATCACCATTGTCAACCCCTTCATCCTCATCACTGTCGTTGTTGCCCTTCTCCTGATCCAGAACTTGCTGATCTAGACCTGAACAACAATGACCCAGGATACGATGACTCAGCATATGCCGACATGACTGGTTCCCCTGGCAGAGACAGGTGCATGGATCTCTAATTCTTTTCTTTGATTTGTTTCTCATCATAACTTTGAATGTACTCTGGGGGTAATGTTACAATTCACTTCTGTATACAATAGGCTGGCCCAACCCAGTATCTTTTCCTTTCTTAGAGTGCTCTAGAACATACAACATGTTCATCACACACCATTCATTTCTGCTCTTTATTTTTGTTATCTTTGCTTCTGTTTCTCATGGAAGATTCTATCTTCATTTGATTAGTAACAAACCTTCCATGACCTTCTATTGGTTTCCATTCTTTGCAGTACTTAAAGCTGTCATTATACTTGATGTATCTTCAGCTTAGTCCTGCTCAATCTTACCTTGATCCTCTGACATCCTTTGAACTCCTTCATCGACTTCATTGTTGGACAATCTCCTCAGATCTCTCTGAAACTCCTTTAACAACTCCATTGTCAGGAGACCCCCTCTGAATCTCGTCGACTTCTATCATTGACCAAACCCTTGACCCTCCAGCAAGCCTCTTTGCCCATATACC
Source organism: Boletales sp. KT-2023b (assembly GCA_038089675.1). Classification (NCBI taxonomy): domain Eukaryota; kingdom Fungi; phylum Basidiomycota; class Agaricomycetes; order Boletales; species Boletales sp. KT-2023b. Next base: position 8,914 of record JBBPLE010000601.1, on the reverse strand, counting down.
TTTGACCCCTTGACTTCATTGTTAGTTCTTTGAGCCTATGCTCATTCCTACCTGGACCAAGTGTAACATCCTAAATCTGAATGTTGGTTTACTGGTGGGGTGTCAACTCTCTGAAAACATATTGCCAGATATGTTTATATATTTATTGTCTTTTCTATGTTAATCCTAGCCCTTTTAGAAAGTGGACCACTCATGGCAAGATCTATCTTGCCAAATGCAAGGCAGCTAATATAGCACCCAATCACCTTGCTATTCCTTCCAATGTGATACTCACAGAGAGTGGGAAATTTGAAGAAAGGAACCCAACTGCTGGGGGAACCCAAGAAAGCCTTATGGGTTTTATGCAGCCTATTTCCAAGTGGTCCAAGAAGGGACTACTTGAACATATTGTACAATTTGTTGTGCAGGAGGATTTAGTAAGATCATTTTCTGTTCTACATAGAATTCTGTGCTTATATTTTACAGTCCTTTTCTATTGTTGATCAGGCTTCCTTTAGAGCTCTTCTTAAGTATTTGCATCCACAGATGAAGGATTCTGATATTCTTCATTGTTCTAAGCTTAGAGAGGAAATATTGGTGAAGGCTGGAATAGTTGAGGAAAAGCTTAAAGAAAATTTCAAAGTAAGCTTAATTTTTGTCTGGAACTATACTGACTATAGCTTTAGACTATACCAGGACAGATCTCTATAACCTTTGATGCTTGGACATCCTCAGCCTTTGATCCTTATCTTACTGTCACTGCTCATTATATTGATTCCTTCCCTGACAAACCAAGTAAATGGGAGCTCAAAGCCAGGACATTGGCCTTTACCAGAGTTGATGGGGATCATGGTGGTGCCAACTATGCCCACATCATTGCTCAAGTATTTCAAAAGTATGATCTCTCTGAAAAAGTAAGTGATTTTGTTTATAAAGAATAATCTAAGTCAATATGCTAGATTGGATGGATGACCTCAGACAATGCTTCCAACAGTGACAAGGCTATGAAGGTTCTTCAAAATGATTTGAATGAGCCCATTAAAGAAAGAGAGTGGCTTGCCAAGAAGCATCATATAAGGTAGGTATTCCTATTTATTAAAGAATTAACTAATCAATAGTTGAAGATGTATGGAGCATACTTTGCATTTGGCTGCAGGGGCCTTCCTCCAGGAGATCTCTCCTTGTTCTCACTTTAAAAAATCCAAGAAAGCTGATACTAATGGTGAAACTAGTGATAAGGATGATAATTGGATAAATGCAGTGCAAAATAAGAACATTGGCACTGAAGAAGATGAAATTGATGAGGGCAATGACTTTGAGCCAGGAGATCTATTGGGAAAAGTATTGGCTCTTATCAATCAGGTAAATGTAATTTTATTAATGAAATACTTTATTGACATGTTTGTAGATTCATTTGTCTCCTCAAGCCAAGTCTTACTTTGAGACTGTCTGTCAAGAAGAAGGCTTGACTCCATTACAGTTGATCAAGTGGATTAGAACCAGGTGGGGATCTATGTATGATCTTATTGATTGTCTTGTCAAAAACAAAGTTGTAAGTTCTATTTTTTGATCATGTAAAATACTATAAATTTATTTTTAGGCTGTGAACAAGTTCTGTCTTTTGGCAGATACTAGTTCCAAGGTACCCAAATTGAGGAAAAGGAAGTATATGGACTTTAAAGTCACCTCAGAAGAATGGGAGATGCTTGTGCTAATCCATGAAGTATTGAAGGTAATTTTTTTGATTTGATATTTTTTTCAATATCAAATGAATACTTCTTATAATGTTAGGAACCTTGTGAAGCTCAGTCTTTCTTTTTCTCACCAGTAACTTCTACAGTGTGGAAGACAATACCTACTTTAGAGCTTCTTCAAGATTGCTGGGAGATTTTGGCTGCACTACCAAAGTTTAGAAAACTTAGGAATGCTATTGAAAAAGGACTAGCCAAGTTAAGGAAGTACTATGCTTTAATTGATCAAAGCAATGTATACTTTATATCTCTTGGTATGTTTGGTTTTATGATTGCAATTAAACTAATTTTCTATATAGCTTTGGATCCAAATTTCAAAGCAGAATATATCTTGGAAAAATGGGATACTAAATACTATGAGGTGGGAATGAAAGCCCTTGAGAAAACTGTAAGTGGAAATATCATATTTCCTATAATTCTAATCAAAGAATATGTAGTTTGATAGCTATGCTATTGCAATGGCTGAAGAAAACCCTCTTTTACCAGTACCTACACTTCAAGGTAAGTGTTTAGTAAAATTATACTGCTACTATTGTACTACTTTGCTTATTCATTTCTATTAGATTCACCTGTAAAAGGTGGTGGTGGATATGGTGATGCCATGATGCATAAAATTGTTCAAGCTCACAGAGAAAGAGAAAAACATGATAAAAATGCTTGTCATGAACTAAAGAATTATTTGGAGAGTCCATTGGAAGAAGTGGCAGATAGAGTCAAGTGGTGGGGGGTGAGTGCATACCATATTGTTAGTGTTTAAATTGTACTAATATTTTTTAATATCACTCTACCCAATATCTAGTCTTGTCAAGAATAGCTCAGGACTATTTGGCTATTCAAGGATCTTCTACTGCCTCTGAGTGGGCTTTCTCTCAAGGTGGATTAACAGTAACTTTGCTATGCAATAGTCTCCATCCTGATGTGGTGGAAGCCATGCAAATATTGAAGAACAGCTATAAAAATGGAGATTTGGCAGCTAAGATTGAGGCTTTACAATGGGAGGTGAAATCCTGGGCTGTAGATATTGAGTAGTAGATCAACTCCAGAAATTTCATTATATTTTCAAAATTGGTAAAAGATTCAAGGTTAGAACTGGTTCATCAGGTTCAGTTCAGGTTTAGGTTCAGGTTCAGCTTGGGGAAGCCCTGAATTGAACTGAACTGAACTTTGGCAGCCCTACTTGAACACTGTCAACATTGGAGGACCTGTCTACTATCTTGTAAGTCGGTTACATTTGATTAGCATTGTCTAATACAGCAAAAAACAGTTGAAACAATCACTCAGCACCTGGTGAGGCAGATTTGCTGCTGCTGCTATAGCAGTCATCATGGCTTTCTTCACAAATGACCCTGAGTTTGCTGACAAGGAGAACTGGGAAGCCTTCATGAATGCTATGGTAAACAAGAATTGCTTTTTATTCAGCAACAACAAAGGACTTGACAACAAGGTCCATCATTATATTCTTGGTTTGTGTTACATCCATGCATTGACTACTTGAATCAGGTGTGGTTGGGACTTTGGAGGGCTTCATTCCTTCTCCAAACATTTGCACATCACTACAATTTCACCCAAGGGCATGTTGAGGTTGCTGGCTTGCCTTTCAGGTTCCAAGGATATGGCACATGAGGCACTCTTGTGCTGGCTTGTGCTGTGGTAAGGCTGTTTTCCTCTATTTTACAATATCAGAAATTGATTGCATCTAATTTAATAGGTCATCCAAGCCCTCACACTGGTCACCAATGGCCACATATGTTTCAGCCAGCAGAATCTGTGGATGTGTGGATGTCATCCATCCCCAAGGGAGCCCAATTTGAATTCAATGAAAGCCTCTGGGGTGCAACCACCCAATGCTACCTCACACCAATCCAAGAACTGTCTGACAGCCAGTTTGATCTGGTTGTGAAGGAAGCTCAACTGTATGTTAAGACAGCCAGGAGTGTTTTGGGATCATTCGATAGTGCTGGCAACAACGATTTTGACAATCTCTTCACTTTCCATTGACAGTCTCCCTTTAGATTTATGCAATTTGATTGCCTTGTTAACAAGTTGTGTATATCATTTCCTTTCAAGCATTTTTATGTGCTCTTTCTTTCCTCATTCAGGTGGGTTGTTTTCTCAGATTAGCACTTAATTGACTTTGTGTCTAACTAGTTAATCTTGCTAATGCCATTTTTTGTTCTTTCATAAAGTTGTGCAAATTCATTAAGATGGTGAGCAGAATAAGTATGGCTGAGCAGAATAAGTACAGCCAGAGTCACATGTCTTATTGGATTACTGACTTTCCATGCTTTGGGTGAACTATGTATAAGCTGATTAAGCCAATTTTAGCCAAAAAAGATTGGTGTGAAATTACTGATGGGTGACACTTAGTGAGTACCAAAGGGGCACTAATGCAAAGGGTGAATGACAATTCTGAAGTAGGGAATACATGAGATACAAGCAAGTCTTATATACTATTGAAAGAGCGTGGCTGTGCACATATGAATAATCTACCCAAAACCCAAATGATGTTGTATGCTGCAGAATAGAATGTTCCATAGTGTTCTACCAAGTTCTGGAGAGAACAAGGTGAGCAGAGAAAGGATGAAAAGAAAGGAAATGAAAAAGCTCTGGCATTCAATGAGGCCCAGACAAGGCCCAGATTGTTGTGAGTATGCATGTTATATACATGGGAAGGTCTCTCACATACCTGGTTACATTGGTGTTGATACAACTAAGGGTGGTGGTGATGGTATTGAGATAAGAATCAATTAGAACTCAGTTACCCTGAGTTTGAAGTTAAATACAATGAATGTGTGAACTAATTACTATGTATGGAACATAGAGTCTGTTCAACACAGATGAGGCACACTACATATTTGAAGTACCAAGGCACTTAAGATGCACCATCTAAGAGATGTATTTTTACTTACAAAGGAAATTGGTCTGTAAGACCCCATAAAGTGTTGCCTGAGGTGGATTTTTTTGGTAATGTTGACATCTTTTTTGTTAACATGTCTCCAGGTTGAGAGTCCCTATTCCCCAGGTCAGTGCTGTGACAAATGCTTGAAGGTTACCAGGTAGGGTTCATCCATTTGGGTTCAACCTTGAGTCTGTATTGAGTTCCCCTGGTACAGCACACTGATGATGAACCTCAAAAGTCTGTTCCTCCACCACAGACTGTTGTCTAACATGTTTGCCCACCATACAACTGTGTGTCTTTGTGTGCCTGCACACACTGAAGTGGATGAGAATCAAGATCCGTCGATCCAGCCATCTTGCTGCATGGCAATGACTTGAAGGGTAGTGACTCTTGACACCACAGTACATAACATGTACAATAGCAGACATAATTGTTCTGCATATTATCTTGCATGTCTTGTTGAAACACTTGTCCATGTACTTTTGTTCAACACAGAAATTTGTTGGTGCATTGCAACAAGAGTCCAAAAATTATAAGGTACAAATTGGCCTGAGGTGAATATTTTTTTTGGCAGTAATTGGAATCCCCCCAACAAATTTTACCCTACAAGTAATTATTTGCAGGTGCTCAAGTGCTTCGCAGGAGTGTGATGGTCCAGCATCCTATACGTATGCGTGCAAAGTTGAATTGCGAAGGTTAGCAGCAATCCACGATGCCTGACAGCGACGAGGAGCCCCAGGTCGATTCCAGCTTCCCGGGTGACGATCTGGAGGAAGATGCTATCACCCACCAAATTATCCAGCTCCTTATCCTACAAAACCAACAGATTGGTCAGTTCACTGTCTATGACAATTCATGGAACGTTGAGAATCGTAGTTGAGACCGGGGGGCGCGGTTGCGTCAACGGTCGATGTGTTGGAACCCAGATCATCCGATGGGCCTGTTTTGTGTCAAACATGTTGCAAGATTGGAGCCAAGAACATTCCCATGATATCAATGGCCAGCAGTTTCACCCCTAAAGCAATTTCTTCATCTATTGATCCACCGGCATCCATTCGTGCCCATCCCCGATGGCAGTGCTAGCATGTAGTTGACGGTGAATATTGGGACCGAAGCCTTGACGCGCCACTCCACATGTTATCTCAAATTTCGCGCGCTAGTTTCCGACGGACTTACAAATGAGGTTTTTTTGTGTGTGTATTTATTGTCCTATAAGGCGGTCGCCTTTTGTTGGACATTTACTGTTTATAAGTTTGTTTCTCGGCCGCTCACATGTAGGTGACATTTTCCATGTTGTTCATGGAATAGACATGTATGTAAATTTTCACTAGATTACCGTCGATTTTTGCCACCAGTGTCAAGGTACTTTATGATTCCACCTGGTTAGCAGGAAGCAGCCCCTTCCGTCGCACTCATTTACGTGATGACGACAGACAACTTGGAAGTCGGCGCCACATCGGCAATGTATAAGGCTTGAGAAACGTGAAGCTTTGAAGGTTGTTCCAAAGATATCATATCTCCGTTCAGAGTACTTAGCAGCAATCGCGACGCCACAGCTGGTGGGATGATCATGGAATCATGGACTAGATCTTATTGAGTGTCCCTTCGACCATGTAATAGGAATGAGCGACGACCGGCAAAAAGCCCGCAGTCCGTCCGTACGACATGCCTGCCCTGGCTCGCCCTTTTGGATTTCCTTGGATCATCAGCGTCTAACTGTCCCAATGAACTTGGCTGTTCGACATGCATGATCCTATACCAGAAATGAGCCACCCAGGATTCCACCGAAAATATCGTGGGAGGTTTCGTACCACTATTGGCCACAGTACCGCCTTCACTCGGATGGCTGATCGAATCACCCGGACTGCGTTTGATCATCTCGTTTCAATGGAAAGAACAACATGCGTTACATTGGGCCACTGACGAAGGAAAGTTTGAGCGCTTCGTCTGCGGTCTGTCCCATTTCGTTCTCCATGCGTCGTCACATCCTAAAGGAAGTTTTACGTGCAGGGCGGCTTGCTGGCGCAGAACTTCCATGTAGACCATTTGCTTTGTATACTACGCCGGTCCGGAACGTTTATCATCATCACGCTGTCCATCACAGGCTATGCTGTCTTCTTGTAGCTGGATGGACCGCTGTCCAGCTTTTACACCAAGAAATCCACTTTCTACACTTGGAGCGACTAGCGAGCAGTGGATCTGTTGACACACACAAAGATACGCCTTACTCTCTCCGATATCTTTGGACCATGAGTGGTATTACGCTTGACATAGCCGAAATTGGCGGTGTGCTCCCACAAAGGTCAAGGCTCCGCTAGTTTTCGGATTGTGACACGGGAAACCTTATCTTGACAGTGGTCATCCAGTAAGTACTAGAGCATAGGACAGCATTACTTCCACAGGAGTTCAAGACAATCGGGTCCGACAATAACCGGAACATGGTTACATAGGTCTCCATGGTGCAGATAAAAGGTCTGAGACATCGACATTATATCTGTACGACAAAGTGTTCAATCCAACACAGACCATAATGACTGTGCAACCTTCCCCCCTTGTTTTATCCGACTTCAAATACCATCTCTACACAATATTTTTGTTTACCAAGCATGACATTCTAACCTCTATCATTCCAGTGGTAGGTACTGTGTCCTCGTCCTCGCGCTATCACTTACTTTGCAACCTCTTAGGTTCTTTTTTCTTTTGCCTCTGCACCATTGTGTAGCACCTCCAACATAACCCCCACCATTGCGTGGATCTGGCTTCATAACTTACAATTCAACGTCGCAAATCAAATCAAGGCGCCAGCGGAAGATAAGATCAACAAACCATCGCGGCCACTTCCCGCAGAAAGAATTACCGTACAAAATGCAACGGTTATCCGGTGGATTATGGCCCCACTATGCCTTGTGTACTCTTCGTTCATCAGTATCCAGTTGGTCTTCACTAGCTTAGAGCTGCAGCTATTCACGCTTTGGTATAACGAGCTGGATGGGGACAAGTATTGGTTGTCGAAAAATGCCGTTCTCGCCATCATGTATGGGTGTGCCGAGCTCGGCGGCACCCTCGTGGCAAGTGCGTACATCGTTTATCATTACCCACCCGATCTGATATTCAACTCCCGTTACTTCTCCAAACAGGTAGCGATCAGTCTCGAGTCAGCGAAACTGCAAAGCTTGCGGTACAACTCACCATCGCCGTCTTCACCTCCACGGTGCATTGCCAAGACTTTAAGGATATCGATGGGGACCGTATCACTGGTCGCCGCACCGTGCCTATCACCTTCCCAATCACGTCACGCCTCGTTGTCGGTTTTGGCCTTCCCGCCTGGTCTTTTATCCTTTGCTGCATCTGGGATATCGATTGGTTCTGTACTCTTGCATTCGTGGCGTACGGATGTCTTGTTGGTGGGCGATTTCTATTCTTGCGCACGCGCAACGCAGATAAATTGTCATGCAAGCTCTATAGTGTATGTGGTTGCGGGACCCGTCTTCCTGGCCAGGTTAATTGACGACGCTTTGCAGGTCTGGTTCTCCATGCATCATCTGTTACCCGGATACTGGAATTATTTCCATTATGGGAGAGAGATCAGAGGCGGGGAACTTCTTCACAAAACCTGGGTCTTAATTTCTGGTGCATTGCTCTAGAGGGGATTCTGAGATCTTGGACGGACACTGCACCAATCTGATGTCGCGAAATTAGAATGGGTTGATTTTAATGTGGACGAGGCATGCTATGTTACGCTTGGTCCGGGTAGGAACGAGCGTAGGCTCAAAGAACTAACAGAGGGTCAAGGGTTCAAGGTATCGGACAAGGGATGCTTGCCGATAAGTCAAGTGAGTCGTCCGATGATGAGTCGACGAAGGGTTCAAAGGGGTCTTCCGACGATGAGTCAATGAAGAGGTCAAGGGAATCGTCCGACAATGAGTCGATGAGGGGTTCAAGGAGTCATCCGACGATGAGTCGACGAAAGGATCAAGGAGTCGTCCGACGATGAGTCGACGAAAGGATCAAGGGGGCCGTCCGACGATGAGTCGACGAGAGAGTCAGAGTGATCAAGGTAAGATTGAGCAGGACTAAGCTGGGGTTACATCAAGTAAGACGACGGCTTAAGTACTGCGAATAATGGAAGGTAATAGAAGGTTGTGGAAGGTTGGTGAATAAGTGAAGTGAAGATAGAACCTTCCACAGGAAATAGAAGCGTAGATAACAAGAATAGAAGACGGAGATGAAAGGTGTGCGACGAACACGTTGCATGTTCTAGAGCACTCTAAAGAAGGTAAAAGAT
>JBBPLE010000600.1:0-19122 GCA_038089675.1 Boletales sp. KT-2023b | reverse complement strand
TTTGACGGCGCACTGTGTAACGGACTGGGTAGGGAACAAGACCCTCATCCGATGTCTGGTGGACACGTTGGCGAGAGGAGGACGGTCGCACTTCGAACCTCCTCAGATGACGTTAGAGGACAGGTTGGCGATGGCGATTCCCTTGGAGGACCTTGAGCCGTTGCATCTGCGTGCGATCAGCCCTGCAAAGCGACGTTGGCGAAGGGCGGTCGGGGTGGTGATATTTCGATTGAGGATGGCGAGGAGGCAGGTGAGTGCGTGCTGCCAACTTGCCTGGCTCGGCCGCATGATTCCATCCTGTAGGGCGGCCACACGCTTCCATCCCGCCTTGCGGGGTCGACGTCCTACATCAGCGCACGGTCTGGCTGGGTTTCCACCTCGCTCGCAGAGCCCGAGACGGCCGTTATAATTGCAAATTGTCGTTTGCACAACCTCACCTTTAGCAACGCCTACCTCGCACTCGCACAAGTAGCGATGACGAGAGTGCTCTACAGACGGTATCTACGCGGAGAGATCTCCAAGGAAGAATGGGAATATCGACAGAGGCAGCCTCATATCACGGGCGGTCCGCTCAATTTACGTCCCTATCAAGACGAACCATGGTTCGAGAGGGGCGGCGGAGGCGAGTTCGTACTTTCTATTGGCTATTTCCATTACGAACTTCCATGCATGACGCTCGGTGAAACGGCGGAACGATATCGACAAGGTCGACGCGGCCAGGAGTGCGTCCCGTTGGACGGTGCACCACCATTCTCAGAGCTCCTCACGTTCGGTCGGTTTCTGCACCGTGCAGGGCTGGTCAAAAAGCAAGCGACAGCGTTCTTTGGTCATCCCTTGTTTCACGAGATCGTGCGTGCGGCGAGTCTGTCACGTACTGAGCTTAAACGTATGGCTGCGCTACAATGGATGAAGCGCATCGCGGCCACAGACCACGATGAATCGCAACCTCGGGGCGCAGATGTGGAGATCACGCACACGCCGGTCGTCTGGGCGCATGGGGGTTCCAGCGTGGGTAACGTATGTCTGGCATCCAATCGTCACGTTTCATCGGCTGAGGTGCGACTAGATAGACTTGGTATCCCCCTCCGAGTACCCCTTACCTCCTACGCACCCGCTCTCGCCCTACTCTCCCACTCTACATCCACAGAAGGCAGGCTATGTCGATCCGCCGTCCCCGCCCACCTCTGAAGCGACCACAATTCGAGTCGAGAACTCCCAGGTACACCTCCACACGCGTCCTGGAGAATTGTATCTCGGTGCCGAAAGTGTGCGTGGACGGTTGCACATGCACGTTTTTTTTGATGGCAACGTCTTTGAGGACGCGGTCGTACAGGAGTGGTTGGATGAAGTGAGGGACGCTCTCTTGTGGTACCTTGGTCGGATGCATCCGCCGTGCCATGGCGTCCAGCAGCGCACGGGTGATGCGAATGGTAGCGGACGAGGGCAACGTTTGCAAGCCAAATTTTGACAAGAGATCCGAGGCTATAGGTTGCATATCCCATCTGCTGTATGGTAATATCCGCAGCCCTCTTGCTCAAGACAATAATCTCGACCATGTTCATGTACAAGTCGTTGTGTAATATTCCAAACGACACACTACGACGACACATGCAATGGCTCGGAATGGTCCCAGATGGTTCACTGGTCATCACACAGCCAGCGGTGTACCATGCGGTCGTTTCGAACGTGACTCTGGCGTTGGGCTCGTCGCACGCTTTGTACCTCTCAAGGGACCTTTGAAAATTCCCAAGCGGTTCGTATTATGTTGTATGGGTCTGTCCTCTTATGGGGAAGACTCGGATCTGTATCGCCGGAACCATCTTTCGGTAGATTTGATTTCGCCTTGTCATCCACAAGTCAGACTTTCTCGTTCAACGCCTTGCTGATCGCATCGAAACTGAACTAGCGCACGTCCCACCATGCCCGAACGAACAGGCGATGTTGGGGTATTATCGGCTGTACACGTGCCAGTGGCCGCGGCACATCCACAACGTTTTGCGTCCTCGTCTCACCACCGACGACATGTTGGGTGTCTTCTTGTCGTGTAACGTCGAGCCTCGGATGTGTAAACCAACTTCCAAGACGGATTGGTTTACACATCCGAGCTCGACATTACAACGAAGTTCGAACACTCTTAGGCAAGGAGATGGATGGTCGCTGGATCGGTCCGATGCCCGTTGATGAACTCATGAAATAATAATTTTTGCATCCTGTCGAGCATCCCTTGCCAGACATTCTACAGGACACGTTCAAAAATCGTCCGACAGACGGCTTGGAGAACACACGCTATGACCCATTTATGGGTATTCTCTTGATCGCATCCTACTTGTGCTGTTAATACGTACTTTCAGATCGCCGCCGTCCAGGATTGGATGCCACACCCCAGCACCGTAACGCAAGAACAAAATAGACACGGAGAACGACGTACGGCTGTACAAATACTCGTTGCCCGACGCGACCGAGAAAGGATACGCCTGCAGTCTCAAACTCGCGTCGTATAATCGGTACATCATTAGTCGGCGAACTCGCAGCTCACCTCTTGCGTGAATTCTGTTCAAATACAGTCATGGAAAAGAGTGTTAAGAATGTTCCACCTCTGAGCCCTCATGTGCTTGCGATGTGGATGCGGCCGATGTTCAGAATCACACGACGAAGACGAAGGACGATCCGTGGGGTAAAGAATCCATGATCTACTCGGCATCCCGGCCCCTTCACACCTGGCAGGTCCGACGAACCATCTTTTGCGGCGTCACTCTATCTAGCGATCAACACTACTGCCACCCATGCTGAAATCGCTAACCGTGATCGTATGGATTCGGATTATTTCTTGGAATTACCAGTCCCTGCGCTGATCACATTGATAGTGGAGGTGGAAAGACGAATCTCTGTCCTTTCGCCGCCATCACTTCAGATGGGCCAAGCATTGCATGACCCTGGACTCGATCATCTAGATGTTGGTCTGTCATTTATCACGTGACCGCGGAGGCCCAAGCTGCCGATCGGCTAGTAGAAATCTGCACGATGTTTGTCCGCTTCCGGTGGCCAACGCACGGCGGGCGGCTTCCGTGTGATCCCAAAACTTTGTCAAGCATCACTTGATCCCTTATCAAGTCACGTCATTCTGTGCTTAGAAAACGACATCTCCTGCAGAACCAATACGGTCGTCCTTTGAACTGGCAATGTCTTCCAACTCGATTGCGTCATCTGCCTAGCCAGATTGGCCATTGGACGTTGGGATTGCATGCTCAAGTTATCCTTGTCATACGGCAATCCGATGAGGATCCTATGGAATGCATAAAAGGTAGGATGATTGCGCGGTTGAAACTCATCACCACCTCTCTCGCAATGGCACCTTCCGTTTCTGAACTCCCTCCCCAAGTTGCTCAAGTGAGCGAAAAAGTGGAGCAACTCAAGCTGGGTACCGCCGAAACACAAGACGTGAGCGCACCGTACATCATCATGATTGATCAATGACCCTTCACTCCAACAAGAACGGAGTGTCTCATCCATTCTACCTGCCTTACTTTGATGGTGGCGAGAAATGGCCCCCAACCCAGGTCTATGGTTAGTCTATGCGTTTCCCAATATTTCACGATTCGCTGATCGATCTGCACAGAGCACGTCGATCCCGGCTTGAAAGCCGACCCAACGAAGCCCCACCTCTTGACCCCCGAGGCGAAGCTTGAGCATCTCAGTCCATACCTTGGAACGGAGATCAACGGCATCCAACTTTCGCAGCTCAGCGAGGAAGGCCTCGACGAACTCGCGTTGTACGCCGCGGAACGCAAGGTGCTTATCTTCAGGGACCAGGACTTCAAGGACATTGGCCCTGAGCGCCAGATTGCGCTGGCCAAGTACGCATGTTCGAATTTATGTGCAACCGAATACAAGTTTGATGATGGCACTGTAGGCGTTATGGTCGCATACATAGACACCCTACATCTGGTAATGTCAAGGGGCACCCTGAATTCCACGTTGGTAGGCCACTGTTTCTCGTCGCGCCGACGAAATTCGCTTGACGATGGCTGCAAAGTGTATCGCGATGCCAACATCGACCACATCAGGCGCGTCATCCCGGAAGATCGGATCAATCAAACCCAATGGCACTCGGACGTGGTGAGTCTACACACCATGTCTCCATTCAAGTGTACACTCACGCTCGGGCTCTCGCACAGTCGTACGAAAAACAACCTGCAGGAACAACCTTCTTTATCATCCTGGACCAGGTACGGCAGTATCTTGTTCATTGGCCACTCTTGAAACCTGAGGCCTGTTCCCTTTCATAGCCTCCCACCGGTGGCGACACGCTCTTCGCATCCCAAGTCGAGGCCTACAACCGCCTCTCACCCGAGTTCAGGAAGCGTCTGGAAGGCCTCAAAGCTGTGCATAGTGCTCACGAGCAAGCCGAAGGCTCTCGTCGTCGCGGTGGCCCAGTCCGCCGGGAACCAATCGAAACCGAGGTACATCTCCCTTCTCATATTTCGACAAATGCCTTGACCGTCGTTGACAGCACCCCCTTGTCCGCCGTCACCCATTGACAGGCGAGAAGGCGCTCTACGTGAACCCCGGCTTCACTCGCCGAATTGTCGGATTCAAGACCGAAGAATCCGAGTACCTGCTCAAGTTCTTGTACGACCATATCAGCAAGGGTGCCGATTTTCAGATTCGTGCGAGGTACAAGCCGGGTACCGTCGTCGTTTGGGTATGGCTTCTTCCTTTGTTTGTTTGGGAGAGGGTGAGGTAACGAATATGTGTTTGTTAGGACAACCGTGTGACCGTTCATTCGGCGTTGGCTGATTTCGACCCCAAGGAGAGGAGACATGCTGTGAGGTTGACGCCTCAGGCTGAGGTGCCTATCCCAGTCACTGAGTAAAAGGTCGAACAGAAAGTAGAATTTACTTGATGTACTTTGGAGTGCAAACGCATGACGTTTCAGAAAAAATGTAGTTCCAGTCCGCTTTTGAAGGCAGCACCGAGACGGCGAGCGTCATTGCTTTGTCCGAGCTGCGAGGGTTCCAGGGGACAGCGATCAATCGATTAACCACATCAATAATTCACTCGCTTGTCTGACACCACAGGTTGGGCGAATTCCGGCTCGGAATAGCCGGGCCATGACATGAATCCATCGGGTGCGGCGTTGACTGATGTCAAATCAGTCAGGGCTACAGCGAACGCATCCGGTATCAAACTGTGCCTCCCCGTTGTTTACTGGCCCAGGTCACATCCACGTATTACTGTATACAGTTGCGTTCATGGCCGTTCCGAGCCCATATTGAGCGGGAATTGCCGGTAAAGGTGTGACAGCGTAACTCCTTTGATCGCCGAAGAAAGAACGAACTTCATAGCAACCGCGCAAAGTTGTTTGCCCCATATTGGACATAAAGTCAAGAGTCTCGCGACATTTGTTCGAATGAAGGTACAGAGCCTGCTTCTTTTTCAGAGATAACCGAAACAATCGTGCGAAAATCCAGATTAGCTGCTGTGCGTTGCAATTGCATGCTCTAGCTATTTCTATCATATGATGGGATTGATTATGTACGGGGTATAAAAGCTTATTCGATGTGCCGCTGAATATTTCCCCATTTTTACGATGGCACCTTCCGTTGTCGAAATGTCTTCCCGCACTACTGGGAACGACGAGTTGGTGGGCACGGTCTACATTGCCACGACTGATTGACGTCTCACTGCCACTTCTTAGAACGGTCCTTTTTACCCGTTCTACCTACCATATTTTGTTGGCGGTGAGAAATGGCCACCTGCGCAAATATACGGTCAGCCCTACGACGAATCTCCCAATCTAACATGCATTAAGATGGATGCGCAGAGCATGTCGATCCCGGCCTGAGAGCCGACCGCACAAAACCCCGTTTGCGTCCCAAGTAGAGGCGTATAACCGCTTATCACCCGAGTTTAGAAGGTTTCTCGAAGGACTGCGGGTGGTACACAGTGGCTACGATCAGGCTGAAGCCTCTCGTCGCCGCGGTGGCCCAGTCCGGCGTGAACCGATCGAGACCGAGGTACATCTATCACTCAAGTCCCTTTACTCTATTCACCAACTCAGCACCCGTCGACAGCACCCCCTCGTTCGCCATCATCCTGTAACGGGTGAGAAAGCGCTCTACGTCAACCCCGACTTTGTTCGTCGCATCGTCGGGTTCAAGACCGAAGAATCCGAGTTTCTTCTCAGGTTCCTGTATGACCATATCAGCAAGGGCGCTGATTTTCAGATCCGTGTGCGGTACAAGCCAGGCACGGTCGTTGTTTGGGTACGTGTCTCGTTTTAGCGCACGCTTTTACATAATGCATTGGCTGCGCTCTCTTCTCTGTAGGACAACCATGTTACAGTCCGCTCAGCGTTGGCTGATTTCAACCCGGAGGAGAGAAGACATGCCGTGAGGTTGACGCCTCTGGCAGAGGTGCCTATTCCCGGAGTCGCGTAACAAAGATCCGTGAAACACAACCAGCGTCCCACGTTGAAGTCTGACTCTAGTTTGTCTTGAGAACCATCCAGTCTCTCTGAGTCGTTGATATCATCCACTTGAAAAATCCAGGGTAATGCCATAATATTGAGTGCAAATACAGGATATGTATGCATCTGATATAAAGGTGTTAACAATCAGCGGGACACCTGATACACTCAAGTTCAAACTCTAGCTAGTATGAGAATACACGCTTCAAGAACACTTTGAGGTCCTCCACTGTACGTGGGCTTGCTTCGTGTGCAACTGAACTGTAGGATCGGAAACTCAGCCCTGCAACACCTAACTTGCCTTCGTCTGATGAGTAACCAGACGGAATCGACTTTGAAAGCATCAGACTCTCGAGAACGGGTAGACCCAGGTCATCCGTGAGGATTTTGCCTGTTTTCTGGGCAACATAGAGGGGGACAAGGGGATCTTCCTTGCCGTGACACATGAGTACGGGCGTCGTGGGCAGGTGGGGGGAAACCATCTGGGGTGACCCATTAGTATGATTCCGATTAGATGGAGTGACGATAACCTTTGGAAATTCATCGCTGAGTGACATCCAGCCGCTCAGGACGGCTACACCACCAAGTTTCCAACCCTCTTTTCCCCCAAATAATCCATCCCCTCCTCTGGCTGTCAGTCCGACTAGAAGCGACAGGGACCCACCCTGACTGAACCCACCAACGACGATGCGTTCAGCCGGGATACCAGCGTCAATCTCAGCTTGGATATACTTGTCTATCGTGCGAGCAGAGTCGAGCAACCCATCACGATCTTCTTTCTTCGAATCAAAATCCGTAGTCAAGAGATCGAACCAAGCGGGCATCACAGCACCATTGTTGATGGTGACACCGCGGTTAGGCGCATTCGGAAGCAGCCACTTGACGTTGGGCAACTCGACTTTCATCATGTTCGCGACGGGCAGCCAACCTGCTCCGTTATCGCCGAGACCCTGACGAGCAGATAAGCGATGTCGAAGGGGCAACGATTCGGAGCGCGATGCGGGCGTACATGTACGAAAATGACGGTCGCCGTGTGCTCCGCAGTTGGGTTGATCACGTAGGGTGCCCTAGTAGCGCTCATGATCGTTGAGGAAGAAGCTCGTGAGAAACGTGGCGGCAATCGCGAGGTCTTTCTACTCGGATATTGACGGGCTGATCCGCATATCGTTAGTACTTCACAACTGCAGAGTCGCTGGCACCACTGGCGTCTGGGGCACACGCACCTGCTTGACGAGAGCCAAAACTGGAAGAATGCCCCAAGAAAGTGTAGGAACGTGCTGCCAAAGTCCTTGAGCTCATTTCGTATGTTGACTTAGCTTAAGCCGTAGGGTGGCATGCAATGAAGGAAGGACTTGGCCAGGAAGTATAAAATTACTTGCCGTAAGCGAGCAAACGACGTGTAAACATCCAACTAAACCATGTCAACAAAGAGTTGTTTCAAGGAAAAGAGGAGCATCCAGCGCGAGGGTGTCGTGTGGCATCTGGTAATTGACGAGGCCCAGATAGGGCCAATGATCAAGACCAAGGTGAATGTCTCGCGTTGCCCTCGTTCTCCAAGCCTTCATGACCTCGCCGGACCGCCCGCCGACTCTCAGTTGGCATGTAGGTACAGTGCAGCCATGCGGGCACCGCATGCTCTGGTCACCAACAGTTACGTTTCAGGATATCAAGCATCATATCCTGTTGTCGACAGGGCGTTGTTCCCTCATTCCTTAATTATACGCAAAAGGATACGTTTACCTTTCTGTCTACTATTTCTCCCTATAAACACATAGACCAGCAGGTCCATCTCGTCAGGAATCTCCAAAGCGGTTCTTTTTTTTTTTAAATCTTGGTATCATTTTCCGTGATTCCCGCTACCTTCGTCTTTGTTTCATAGGCGCCGGGTTATAACGGAGGATGGTCTGCAGACAATGGTCGCTGCCAGCGCCCAACATACCACCTTCATGCAGGGTCCGCTTTGTGGGACACCCGTCACTGGGGTGATTGCATGCAAGTTTTCTTTCATTATGCAGGCAATCATGGTGGCTTTGACTGACACGTCTTTGAGGTGGTTGGTGAGTCAGGTTGGGTTAGGTCAAGTTCACTTACTGACATACAGTGTGTATGAGGGGTGTTATCTGGTAGGTTGAGCACTCGTCTGTCTTGTTTCACGGTGAGCTGAATATTGGTGATCGTGCACCTTGTTGCAGGCATTCAGCTTTTTCATTTCATTGAGGGCATTGTGACTAAGCGAGGCATGAGTCTTGTCGCAACGCAAGATCTTCGGGCAAGCGGGCGAAGTAGCTCCCATGCTTTTCGCTCTCGCCCTTCGCACTGGCTCCGCTCAACGCCTCAGCTCGACACGAGCTTCGTCGCATCTAGTAACACCCCACAATCCTTCCAGTCACTCTGAGTCACTCTCATTTCTCTTTCCTTTTCTTTCACCCCATCACCCTTTCAGCCTCTGTTGAATCAACATGGATGGAATCATCATTGACATGCTGGACTTTGCAGCAGATGGTGCTGTGCACCTATGTGAGGTGCTCATGGAAGCATTTGGCTGGGATGAAGAGCAGGCCATTCAGCATTTAGTAGACATGTGGCAACAAGTGCATCCTGTGCAGAGACAAGAATGGGGCCAAGGTGTGCCAGAGCTGGGGCAAGAGCCATGAAAGCCCCCTCCCAATGAAGAATTGGATGAGCCACTGCAACTGCAGCCAGCACAACCTCAGCCACTGCAAGGTGGTGCTGTTGTGCTAAAGGGCAAGCAGGTGCCAGATAAAAAAAAGGCAATACTGGCAGACTCAATGAAGATCAGCCTCCTCCCAGCATCATCATAGCAGTGCCTTCCCAATACACACTGCAGAAACTCAAAGTGGGAGAGTATGTAGAGTTATGGTATTTCATGGAGGAGGGATGCTTTGAAGCATCCAAGATTGCCCACTCCCAACCAGATGATGTGTTTGGTCTGCTTTCCACAAATGATGTCCTCACCATATGTCCAGTGGCCTCTGTGAAGGCTTCAAAGAACATAAAAGCTGATCACAACCTCTCATTCACTGAGATCCTTCAAGCATGCATGTTGTACCTGCACCACATAAAGGGAGTG
This sequence comes from Boletales sp. KT-2023b, assembly GCA_038089675.1. Lineage (NCBI taxonomy): Eukaryota > Fungi > Basidiomycota > Agaricomycetes > Boletales > Boletales sp. KT-2023b. The sequence goes on along the minus strand of JBBPLE010000600.1, from coordinate 9,562 downwards.
GATTGGGACAAAAAGCACATAAACACACTATTCCAATTTTTCTGGACCCTTGAGTGTCACCTGTTCCACCTCTCCATGTGGCATGGTGACTGCATTCTGGTGACCAATGTGGCAACCACCAGGTGCCACTGGCATGACAAACTCAAATTGGGGAATGCATTCAACATCACCTTAATCAGTGACAATCTCATGCAGCACATCATTACAGAGGTGAATGACAGCATGTGTTATGATTCATTTCCTTTTTACTTCTTACTCTTTGATACAATAGACCGGCCCGACCTGGTATCTTTACTTTCTTTAGAGTGCTCTAGAACACACAACGTGTTCGTCGCACACCTTTCATTTCTGCTTTCTATTCTTGTTATCTACATTTCTATTTCTCGTGGAAGGTTCTATCTTCACTTTGCTTAGTAACCAACCTTCCATGACCTTCTATTAGTTTCTATTCTTCGCAGTACTTAAGCCATCGTCTTACTTGATGTAACCTTAGCTTAGTCCTGCTCAATTCTACCTTGACCCCCTCAAATCCCTTGTCAACTTCATCGTTGAGCAATTACCCTTGAAACCCTCGTTGACTTCATCATCAGACAACCTCTTTGAATCTCTCTCGTTGACTCTATCATCAGATGAATCCCTTGAAACTCCTTTGTTGACTCTATCATCGGACGACCCCCTTTGACTTTTTGACAAGCATCCCTTGTAGAATACCTTGAACCTTTGACCCCTCGTTAGTTCTTTGAGCCTACACTCATTCCTACCTGGACCAAGCATAACAAAAGGACTAAGCTCTTCTTTTCGAGCTACCATCACTGTAGTCTCTCACCACTTCCTCCCCTCAAACACCAGGAGCCCTTGAACGGGCACTACAACACTCTTACCGAGTCCCCTCTGAATCCCCCAAATTGTCAAACGATGAAACCACCACTGAACCTTTGGACGAAGAATCCTTTGCCCCTGCCCCAGATGTTTCTCCTAGGGAACCAACTCCTCCTCTCCCCACCCCCACTATAACTAGACTGCTCCTCCTTCCTCCCCCATCCTCCACTCCCATTCCCCCTCGTCAGTTCGTTCCCTCACATCCACTTCCCCCCTTCCTTCCCCCACAACCACCCCACTCCACCATGACTTCGAAACCAGTCAAACTTCACATTGGTACCCCTGAAAACTTTGATGGCGACTATGCCAAAGCTACTATCTGGTTGGACTCTGTCCGAACCTACCTCCTCGTCAATGAAGAGGTCTATACCACTGACGCCAAAAAGATTGCCTTTGCTCTCTCATATATGACTAAAGGAGCTGCCCTTACTTGGGCCTCCTCCTTCCAAAAAGCTGCTCTCAGTGGAAACAAAGGATTCAGCACCTATGCAGACTTTATCACTGAATTCAACACCGCCTTCGAACACAAGGATACCATTGCCCTCTCCATCACCTGGCTCTCTTCAACCAAGATAGAAGGAAAGCCCTCCCTCTCTGACCTCACCAAGTACATCTCCAAGTTCTGGAACCACGTCCAGATCTGTGGGATCACCGACCAAAACGTCCTCATTGGATACTTTTCCACTGGCATCTACACCAAACTCATGCATCGCATCATGTCTATGGACACCATCCCCACCAAAATCGACGAATGGTACGCCAAGTCCACCCACTTCCTCACCCAATGGGGAAGAGCCAATGACATGGCAAAATGAGGCAAGACCACCCCCCCCTACCATTCGTTTTCCTCTTCCTCCCACCCCCAGAAAGACCCTGACGCTATGGACGTTGATGCCATCAAGGTATCCAAGTTAACCCCAGAAGAATGAAAACATTGTATCGCCAAAGGACTCTGTTTCCGTTGCCGAAAACCTGGACACCTCTCTGGCGATTGCCCAAACTTCCCCTCCCAGCCAAAGAAGACTGGAGAAAGGAAGGTTAGAAAGGTCGAAGAAATCCCCAGGCTAGTAGAAATCGAGGATGATGATGAAGAAGAAACCGTAGCAAGAATCTCCTTCATACCCTCCAACAAGGATTTTTAGAACGGAGACCTTCCCCAACGCAAGGCTCTCCCTCTTTTACGTGTGCTCCTGTACTTGTATCGTCAATTACCAAACAGTCTATGCAAATTCCCATTGAAATCGTCGAACTGTTGCACCTAAAAGCCGTTGGAACTTGTGCTCTCATTGACTCTGGAGCACAAATCTCTTGCATCGATTGGGACTTTGTTCAAAAACATTGCCTCCTGAAAGAACGACTCCCCTCCTCCATCACCATCAAAAATGTCAACCAATCCTCGAACAAGAACGGTCTTATCCGTTTTTCCACCATGCTCTATGTCTGCATCGGACAACTCATGCACAATGTCACGTTCTACATCCTTAACTGTGGAAAGGAGAACGTAATCCTTGGACTCCCCTGGCTGAGGCAAGTCAATCCTACCATTGACTGGACCAAGCGAGAGCTGTCCATCTCCCTTGACTCCGATCAATCCCAGGAGCTGTATTACAATCATATGAAACTGACTCCTACCCCCCAGACACCAACCCCTCGCCCACCCTGACATGTACAAATCGACTCCATCTGGGATGAATGTCTCTATGACTACATGAAGAAAGACACCGAAGCCCAATACCTCCAACAGGCCAATGACAACCACATCATCAATCGGATCATGTGCTGTGGATCTCACTTTATCCCCTCTGCCACCATTGCTAAAATTACGACTGCCACAGAGCTAGCTATGGCCGCTGAAAAGGCCAAACCAAAGGCAACTCTCCCACCCGAATACTCGTCATTTGCCTCAGTCTTCTTGAAAGAAGCAACCAACCATGTTCCCCCTAGCTGACCCTATGACCATGAGATCAATCTTGACAACTCTTTCACCCCAAAAGTTGGCAAAATCTATCCTCTCTCCCCTGACAAAAAAGCCACTACCGACGCATTCCTCGACGAGAACCTCAAAGCAGGAAAGATTCACCCATCCAATTCTCCCCAAGCTTCCCCCTTCTTCTTCGTTAAAAAGAAGGATGGTGGCCTCCGACCCTGCCAAGACTATTGCTACATCAATGAACATACCATCCGCGATGCTTATCCTCTCCCCCTCATATCCGACCTTGTCGATAAACTTAAAGGCGCCAAACCTTTACCAAGTTTGGCGTTTGTTGGGGATATAATGACGTCTGCATCAAAGATGGTCATCAATGGAAAGTGGCATTTATCACCCATAAAGGACTGTTCGAACTGATGGTCATGTTCTTTGGTCTTTGCAACTCCCCTGCCACCTTCCAACGTTTCATGAATGACTCCTTCCGTGATATGATCGCAGAAGGATGGCTCATCATCTACATGGACGACCTTCTCATCTTCTCCCCCGATGCCAAAACCCACGAGGAGCGAACCAAACAAGTACTCCAATGCATGACTGAGTTAGATCTTCACCTTAAACTCAAGAAATGCACGTTTGCTACCAACGAGGTTGAGTACCTTGGCATGATCATATGCCCCGATGAGCTCGCCATGGACCCAGTGAAACTGGATGGCATTTGAGAATGGCCAACCCCTGCCAAAGTCAAAGATGCCCACTCTTTCTTAGGGTTTGCTAACTTCTACCGGCAATTCATCGCCGACTACTCCAACATTGCTTGTCCCCTCCTTGACCTTACTAAGAAGAACCAACTGTGGGACTGGTCTTCCAATTGCCAATGATCCTTTGACAAACTCAAACGACTATTCCTTAGTCGTCCAATCCTCCATCTCCCAGACCCCGCCCGCCCCTTTGCCATCGCCACTGACGCCTCCAAATATGCCTCTGGCAGAGTCCTCCTCCAAACCGACGCCAATGGAGATTGGCATCCATGCTCATACCTCTCACAATCCTTCTCCCCCACTGAATGAAACTATGATATTTACAATAGGGAACTTCTTGCCGTCATTCGTGGCCTCAAAGCCTGGCGCCACTACCTCCAAGGATCTCCCTTCCCTGTCAAAGTCTTCACTGATCACAAAAACCTCACTTACTTCCGCCAACCCCAGAAACTCAACCAATGACAGGCTTGTTGGCTGCTTGACATTTCGGACTTTGACCTTCACTTGACCCACGTTCCTGGCACCTCCCTTGCTGCACCGGATGCTCTCTCTTGTCACCCAGATCTTCTTCCACCAACTGATGAAGATAATGACAATGTCACTCTCCTCCCTGACACTCTTTTTGTAAACCTCATTGACACCTCCCTACAAACCAAACTGGCTGCCTCCTCCACTTCCGACCCCCTCGTCTTGGATGTGCTATGCACCACCACCAGTGATATCCCTGCCTGATTCCGCTCTCACCTCTCCGACTGGCAATATGACACTGGCGTCCTCACTTTCCAAGGACGTATCTATGTTCCCCCAACCTCCACTGCTCCATCGTTGAACGACACCACAACCACACCTCTGCTGGTCACCCCGGATATCTCAAAACTTGTCAACTCGTCGCTGCCGAGTTCTGGTGGCCCGGTCTTGCTCAATTTGTGCAAAAATATGTTGAGGGATGCGCTCTCTGTCAGTCCTCTAAAGCGAACACTCATCCCACGTCTCCCCCCCTCTCCCCCATCGTTTCCTCCTCCAACATTCCCTTCCAGCAGATCTCCTGTGACCTCATCACGGACCTCCCTACCTCCACGGGCTTTGACAGTCTTTTGGTCGTGGTCGACCATGGGCTTACTAAGGGGGTGATTCTCTGTCCTACCAAAAAATCTGTCTCTGCCGAAGGGATTGCCTCTCTCTTCTTCCACAAAGTCTACACCAGATTCAGCCTCTATGACAAAATAATCTCTGACTGTGGACCTCAATTCGCCTCCTCTTTTGCAAAAGAACTCAGATGACTCCTCGGATACAACCTCTTCCTCTCCACTGCATACCATCCTCAATCAGATGGAGAAACTGAGTGGGTAAACCAAGAAATAGAAATCTATCTGCGGATCTTCTGCAGTAACTCCCCTTCCACATGGTCTGACCTCATCTCCCATGCCGAATTCGCACACAATCACCACCCTCACTCCATTACCAACAAATTGCCATTCTTCCTCATGATGGGATTTGAACCTTGCCCCCTTCCCACTATCCTAGCTGAGACCAACCTCCCTGCAGTCGAAGAACAACTGAAACTCCTCTCCACAGCCAGAGACGAAGCCCTGGTGGCCCACGAACTTGCTAGACAAGTCATGAAATCCCGTTTCCATGGAAAATTCACTCCTTTCCGTAAAGGTGATAAGGTTTGGCTAGAAGCCTGAAACCTAAAATGCCTTATCTCCCATCCAAAGTTCGCCCCCAAGCGAGAAGGCCCTTTTACCATTACCCAGGTCCTCTCTTCCCTTACCTACAAACTCCGCCTCCCATGCACTTGGAAAATACACCCGGTCTTTCACACATCCCTGTTATCACCCTATTGCGAAATGACATACATGGACCGAACTCCCCCTCCCCTCCACCTGACCTCATCAACGGAGAAGAAGAGTACGAAATGGAAAGGGTCATCTGACACCATGGAACTCTGCACAACCAAAAATTCTTAGTCCGATGGAAGGGATATTTGGCTGAAGAAGACTCCTGGCTACCTGAATCAGAGTTTAACCATGCCAAGGAAATCCTATCCAAGTATAAAACCCTCCATCCCCATGTCTTTTCCCCTTCATCCTCCCCTTCATCAACTAAACCCAAACATGTCCGCTCCCACTAGATCCCCCTCTCCCACCAATGCTACCACCGGCTGGACCATCCCCCTACTTTATCGTATCCAAGGCCTCGACTCCACTAATTACAACCCGGGCATTCCCAGGTCTACGTCCCCTCCTCTGCGTCTCCCCCCTCTCGACCCAAACCCAGTCATCTCCGTTGAACTACCCCTCTATGCCCAATGTATCTGCCTGGACCCCTTCCCCATCATAGAACAATCCTCTCTCATGCTCCTCCTTAAAACCCCCCATCTCCTTACCCCCCTTCGCGCCCACTTAGAACCTTTCTCCCCCCTTGATACCCTTTTCCTCCTTTTTCAAGAAATCCATAGTCTCTATCCTCTCACCAACCAGATGTCTGATTATCCCACGGAACTTGTTGCCACCCTCCATGAAACCTGTACGGAACTCACCAACCTTGTCCTCTCTGTCATGCACCAACTGGAAATGGACAAACTAGCTAAGGATGTTTTACGCTATACCCGAGAACTTGACGAATGCCGCCGCCTTCACCAAAACCCATCCCCTGAAGCTTCTGAGGAACCCCTCACTCTCGAGGAACTTGCTGTCATGGAACAAGCAGAGGTCAGCTGGGACGAACAACATAATGTACCTCTCTCCCCTGATCATTACCTCTATAGCTGGGCATGCTTCCACTGCCACCGACTCTCTCACATCTGCATCAACTGCCCGTACTACGTCTGTCCCCATTGTGCTCGCCATCGTCCTGGCCACCCCCAATACCACTGTCCTCAACGTCCTCGTCCCTGTATCCTTAACCCTGTCACCTCCTCCTCCTCCTCCTCAGCTTCCTCCGCTCATTCTAGGCATTCTGGCATCGCATCCTCCTCTCAACCTCTCGTTGAATGACTCTCTGATCCCCCATCCTCTAGCTCTAGTTCGGTTCCTAGACAAGTTCCCCCTCCATCTTATCATTGCCGTCAAACTCCTCACCCTCACCAACGTCATCGTCACCCTTCCCCAGACTTAGACCTCGCCGATCTTGACCTAAATGATAATGACCCAGGGTACGATGACTCCGCTTATGCCAACATGACTGGTTCACCCAGTGGAGGCAGGTGTATGGATTTCTAATTTTTCTTTGATTTTATTCTTCATTGTAGCTTCAAATGTACTCCAGGGGTAATGTTACGATTCATTTCCTTTTTACTTCTTACTCTTCAATACAATAGACCGGCCCAACCTGGTATCTTTACTTTCTTTAGAGTGCTCTAGAACACACAACATGTTCGTCACACACCTTTCATTTCCGCTTTCTATTCTTGTTATCTATGTTTCTATTTCTCGTGGAAGGTTCTATCTTCACTTTGCTTAGTAACCAACCTTCCATGACCTTCTATTAGTTTCTATTCTTTGCAGTACTTAAGCCATTGTCTTACTCGATGTAACCTTAGCTTAGTCCTGCTCAATTCTACCTTGACCCCCTCAAATCCCTTGTCAACTTCATCGTTGAGCAATTACCCTTGAAACCCTCATTGACTTCATCATTGGACGACCTTTTTGAATCTCTCTTGTTGACTCTATTGTCAGACGAATCCCTTGAAACTCCTTCGTCGACTCTATCGTTGGACGACCCCCTTTGACTTTTCGACAAGCATCCCTTGTAGAATACCTTGAACCTTTGACCCCTCGTTAGTTCTTTGAGCCTATGCTTGTTCCTACCCAGACCAAGCATAACAGCATGTTAGGCAAGGTCAGTGGTATCTCACCCCTCACATAGTCAAGCACTGATGAAATAACATCCTTGCATCGTTTCCCTGACCCTATTGCTTGTGTGCCTGGCATGACATGCTCTAACAGATGTCTTCTTCATGCCTAGGCCAAAAGCCTCATGACCGCACAGGCATCCCTGACAGCATCTGGATGGCAAGGCTGCCACTCCTTTTCAACCCATGCAGACACAGCTCATGAGTGGTGCCAAAACTCATGCTCCACTTCCCCCCCAACTCAGTGCCATCACAGTTCTAACAGGGGGACAAGAGACTCCTTTCAAGCCACTCCAGATTTGCAGCCCTCTCACTGCTGGCCACCACATGAGAGCAGCAAGACCAAATCAGCATGCCTCCAGTGCCTGGGAAGGCATCCACACAATGTCAACAAATGCACAAGCGTCACACTATGAGATGGCTCCAATGCCTTTGTGAGACAAGCATCAGATGGATGTCTCATCAATCCCAAGGGAGACATGCTTTGTCATGACTGGTGTTATGTTTTGCCTGTATGATAGACTGGCCTGACCTAGTATTCCTTTTGTTCTTTAGAATGGTCTAGAGCATGCAATGTGTTTGTTGCACACCTTTAATTTCTGTCTTCTATTCTTGTTATTGTTGCCTCATTTCTTCTCTTGGAATGTTCTATCTTTACTTTGCTTAGTCACAAGCACTCTATGACATTCCATCAACTTCTATTTTGCAGTACTTAAGCCACTGTTATACTCAATGTATCTCCAGCTTAGTCCTGCTCAATCTTACCTTGCTCTCTTTGAGACTCTCTGAATCCTTTTTGTCAACTTTATCATTGGATGACCCCCTTGATACTTTGTTGATTCTATCATCAGACAACCTCTTTGACTCCTTGTTGATTCCATCAATGATTGCACCTCAGACTCTTTGGCAAGCATCTTGTCTGAAGCCCCTTTGAACCTTTGACTTTGTTCTAGTTTTTTGAGCCTATGCTCATTCCTATCCAGACCAAGCATAACAACTGGCAGAAACCACAGGAATGCTCCTGCCTGCACAACAATGCTAAGCATGTCTGCTCCAGATGTAGAAGCTCAGCCCACAGTGCTCAGCACTGCCCTAAGGTGCAGCTGTGAGACATCCCAAACCTTGTATGACCTTGTAGCATGGCACAACTTCCTTGAGCATGCAGGCTATACCACAGATATCCAGACATTGTTGAAGGACTCACATATGGTTTCCACATGTACATACCTCCATTATCAAAAACCTTCACCCCCCCTAATCACCACTTGGTAAAACAACTTAATATCACATTCAGCAACATTGTTAAAAAAGAAATTGACAAACAATGTTACATTGGCCTGCTGTCCATAGAGGAAGTACAGCTTGTAGTCAGGCACTTTCAATCCTCTCCACTCTTCCTAATACCAAAAGCAGGAAAAGCAGGTAAATATCATATGATACAAGATCTATTGCACCTGCACAAATCCCTCTCCACCCCATCCATCAGTGCCTGCATAGCAGCAAATGACTTTACAGCCCCATATAGCACCTTTCCCATAGTGTCTGCCCTTATCTCTTCACTTCCCCCAGGATCACAAGGGGCAGTCCAAGATGTAGCTGAGGCATACTGTACCATTCCTGTACATCCCTCCCAATGGCATGGCCTAATCATTTGTCTCTCCAACTCACATTTCACCATAAACACTGCTCTATGCTTTGGTTTCACCCCCTCAGCTGGCATTTATGGTAACATAGCAAGTGCAGCTATAGACATCATGTAGTTCATTGGCATTGGTCCCATTTTATGTTGGGTAGATGATTACCTCTTCATCCATATACTGCAAGAACACAGAATGATTTACAACGAGCATTGCCAGCAAATTGTTGCGAGTACGCGTGTTACATACATGGGAAGGTCTCTCACATACCTTTGGTTGGAAGGGTTGAGTCACTTACGACGGGTGATGGTGGTATCGAGTAAAGAATCGATTAGAACTCAGCTCTGCTGAGTTCGTACTTAAATACATGATGCGTGTGAACTAATTACTATGTATGTAACATAGAGTCCGTTCAACACTCCCCCTTGCTTAGCATACGGTAGATGCGTAAAGCATTAAAATGGAGGGCAGTACTTTTTAAGCGTTGGAGTTAAACTCCAGT
>JBBPLE010000599.1:3351-16321 GCA_038089675.1 Boletales sp. KT-2023b | reverse complement strand
TCTTTGTAAGCCCATGGTCGACCACGACCAATAATGAGTCGAAGCTGTTGGAAAAGGGAAGGTCAGTGATAAGATCACAAGAGATTTGCTGGAATGGACAAGAGGACTTGGAGGGGATGGGAAGTGGAGGGGGTGCTGAGGGGTGCATGTCCACCTTGGTGTGTTGGCAGTGAATACATCCCTCTACATATTTTTGAATGAAGGTTGCCATGCCCAGCCACCAAAATTCAGATGTCACCAATTGGCATGTTTTCAGGTACTCAGGGTGACCGGCAGAGGCATGGGAGTGGTGTTTTGCCACAATGGAGCATTGGAGTTCCAGATCATTTGGAACATAGACCCAGTTTTGGTATGTAAGGATACCAGCATCATATTTCCAATCAGAAATGCAAGAGCAGAGTTGGGTCAGGACTTCGCTGTCCAATGCCTGGAGGGAGTCTAGGACTAGTGGGTCAGTTGCAGATGGTGATCAGAGTTTGTTGGCTAAGGCTGTATTGATCATATTAACGAACAGGGAAGGTGGGAGGAGAGTTATGTCATGATTGTCCTGTTCATCATCAGGGACTAAATCAGGGTGGTGAGAGAGTGTGTCTGGTCCTGCCAAGTCTTTTCCAGCCACATGAATCAGTCAAAGGTGAAAGTCCGCAAGATCGAGTAGCCATCTTGCTTGTCAACAATTTAGATTCTGTGGTTGTTTGAAGTAGGTGAGATTTTTGTGGTTGGTGAAGACTTGGATAGGAGTGGGATGGCCATGGAGATAGTGTTTCCACATTTTGAGAGCTCAAATGATGGCCAGGAGTTCCTGATTGTAGATGTCATAGTTTCTTTCGGCAAGGGAGAAGGACTGGGAGAGGTAGGAACAAGGTTTCCAATCCCCATTTTCATCGGTTTGGAGGAGGATTCCTCTGGAGGTGAATTTGGAGGTGTTGGTGGCAATGGCAAAGGGTTTGCTGAGGTTGGGGAAGCGGAGGATGGGGTTTTCCAGAAATTTGACTTTGAGTTTCTGAAAGGCAGTGTTACACTCTGGGGACCAGTCCCAGGTGTGATTTTTCTGGGTTAGGTCTAAAAGGGGTCTTGCAAGGTTTGAGTAATTTGGGATAAATTGTCTATAGAAGTTTGCGAATCCTAGGAAGGAGTGAACATCTTTTACTTTGGCCAGTGTTGGCCATTTCTGAATGCCATCCAATTTAACAGGATCCATTGTGAGGGTTCCAGGTTTGACTATCATGCCTAGGTATTCAACTTCTGAGGTGGCAAATTTACACTTTTCTAACTTGAGGTGGAGGTTGAGCTCTTTCATATGTTGAAGGACTCGTTTGGTGTATTCTTCATGGGTTTTTGGGTTGGAGGAGAAGATAAGAAGATCATCCATATAGATGATTAACCATCCTTTAGCAATCATGTCATGAAATGAATTGTTCATGAATCATTGGAATGTGGGGGGAGAATTAGATTGTCCAAAGAACATTACAGTTGGTTCGAAAAGTCCATGATGAGTGATGAAGGCTGCCTTCCATTGATGTCCATCTTTGATTCATATGTTGTTGTATCCCCATCAGACATCAAATTTGGTAAAGAGTTTGACATTTTTTAATTTGTCAATGAGGTCAGAGATCAGGGGAAGAGGGTATGCATCTTTGATAGTATGTTTGTTGAGATATCTATAGTCTTGACAGGGGCATAGTCCTCCATCTTTTTTCTTGACAAAAAAGAAGGGGGAGGCTTGTGGAGAGTTTGATGGACATATTTTGCTGGATTTGAGATTCTCATCAATGAAGCTATCTGTGACTTTTCATTCCTCAGGGGTAAGGGGATAAATCTTTGAGATCTTTGGGACGAAAGTTTCAACTAGATTTATCTCATGGTCATAAGACTGTAATGGAGGAAGACAGTGTGCAGCATTTTCAGAAAACACTTCCTGGAATTCTTGGTATTCTGGTGGAAGGGTAACTGTGTCTTTGGGGTCTTTGGCTTCTATGGCCAACTTGGTGGCAGTAGTGAAGGCTTGAACATAACTTTCTCCAAAGGGATGTTGGAATCTGAACCTGGCTGTCCAATGGGTGATGCGATTCATCATAGCTTGTTCACAGAAGTCTAAGGGTCCTTCTTGATTGAGGTATCAACAAAGGAGACTTTCTTTTCAATCTAGGTTGAGTGACATGTGGTTCATAGGTTTGAGGGGAGTTCATGGGATGTAAAGTTCTTTGGTCTGGTCTTGTTCCTTTGAAAATTGTTATGGTCCCTTTGACCCAGTCAATTGTGGGGTTGGTTTCTTTCAGCCAGGGATGTCCTAAGATAATATTTTCCCTTCCACAATGCATTATGTGGAAGCAGATTCTTTGGATTATGTTATCAAGGCGTATTGGGATGAAGGTGGTGAACTTGATATCGCTGTTTCAATTTTGGGTTTGATCTACATTTTGTACCGGAATGGGGGAAGGGAGTTTTTCAAGAGGAAGTTTCCATCTTTTGGCAAAGTGCCAGTTGATGCAGGATATGGTTGCACTGGAATCTACCAGTGCTCAGGTTCCAATGTCTTGAGATGTGCTCAGGATCAAAATAGGGAGATAAATAGCATTTTGATCATTTTGAGATGTAAGTACAGGAGCACATCTAGTTGGGGAGGGGGCCCATGTTGGGTTGGACCTCCTCTCTAAAAACCCGAGACACAGTTGACTTCCATGTTGTTGTTGTTGCATTCTTTGATTTCTTCAATGCAGGCAGTAGTGGTCATCTGACAGACATTTCTTGAGATGGGACAACTAGGGAATTTGATACACTTGGTTGTGTTATGCCCAGGTTGTTGACACCAGAAGCATAACCCCTTTTTGAAACATTGTTTATGTTCTTCTGGGGTTAATCTCCTGATTCAGATTGTGTCAACATCCATTGCATTAGGATCATATGTGGGTCGAGTGTGGGAGTGTGATTGGAATGAATGGTATGGGGTGTGGGAGGGGTTTCTACTGGATCATGCGATATCGTCAGCTTTCTGGAATTGGCTAAGGAAGTGTACAGCCTTGTTATACCATTCATTGATTTTGGTTGGTACAGTATCCATTGACATGATTTGTTTCATGAGGTTTACTGTAACTCTGGCAGCAAAGTACCTGATTAGGACATTTTCATTGGTGATTTCAGAGATTTGGATGTGGTTCCTGAACTCAGCAATATATCAGGTGAGATTGGCCATAGAGTTCCCTTTCATCTGTAAGGAGTTAAGGATGGTGATGGATACAGCTTTGCTGTCATGATGGTAGAAAGTTCCTTGGTAAGCTTCCTTGAATTCATCCCAGGTGATGGTTTTGTCATTTGCTAGGATTTTGATTCAGTAGGTTGCTGCCCATGTGGCAGCAGATCCCTTAGTCATATATGATAAGGCATATGCCACTTTCTTGGTATCATTGTTGTATACTTCTTCATTGACCAGGAAGTAGAATACAACAGAAGCGAACCAAGCTTTGGCTGTGGTATAGCTTCCATCAAAGTGATCAGGGGGGGCGATGCAGAGTTCTACAGGTTCATGTGGTGTGGGTGCTGTTTCGCTCATACTAACTGATGGGACTGGGGAGGGTGGTTCTGTAGGAAGAAACAGAGGTAGTACCTGTAGGTGGGGAACTGGTGTGAGAATGACAGTAGATGGGACTGTTCCTCTGGTAAAGTGGAGGTGTCATGTGACAGTTAATGGGGATGGCAGAGTGGGTACCCTATTTAGGGATAGCTGTGTGGAGAGCTCATGTGAGAGGTGGGTGTCTAGTGGGTTTTCGTGGGCAGGGATTTCAATGTCTTCATCCTCTACGTCTGTAGGGATTGGGGTGGGGTGGTGTGAAGAGTCTGAGTCAGAGGGGTAGGGTTCTTGAATGCATTCTTGGTAGAAGCTTGAATCTGGGGTGTGAAGGTTGCCTGAAGGCCTAGGGTTTCTGGGGTGCTGGTGTGAAATGGTGGGATCTACTAGATAGTAGTCCTATTGAAGAGAAAGCAATTCCTTTTGTTACACTTGGTCCAGGTAGGAACAAGCATAGACCTAGCAGTAATCGCTTAGTTCAAGGATAGGGGTTGAGGGTAACGTTTTGACATAAGTCAGGGACTCTGGAGATGAAGGTTTTCAGAGGTTTCAATAGACAAAGGTTTAAGGTTACATCAGATGACATCAAAGACTTCCTAGAAGGATCATAGTGGTTTTAGGTGGACAAAGGCTAAGGACAATGAGGAGGAGGCACTAAGGCTGATCTTTAGGGATGAACTCAGAGGAGGACTGGGGTATGAAGGTGAAAACCTAAGGTAGGAATTGCTTAGTGTTACTGTACATGTGTGGCCAGTATTTATACTAAGTAGTGCTAGTCATACTGAGTCACTATGAGTCATTGGATAGCCATAAGGCTGCGGAAACTAAGTATAGAGCTATGCAGGCCTGTGTGAAGGTGCTGTGATCAAAGGCTATGAATGATGATGGGAAAATAGAGAATAAATAGTGCAGGCTGCGCAAGTGGAAATGCATAGGAATGGTGATCAGGGATCTCTATGTAAATATAGATAGTAAGCATAAATAGACATGGTAAAGTCGAGAATGTGAATGGATATTAATGTTACTGTGTCACATATTGAAAGAATCGAAAGAAGACTGAGAGAGATTGTTATGTAACAGAGAAAGAAAAGATAGGGGGTTATCACTGATCATAACAAATGCCATGGGTGCTCCAGGATTGGAAGTTGTTTCAGCAGGTTGTATGGGCAGTGTCAGGAAACCTTAGCTTGGGTGCATGCACATCAGGAAATTTTTAATGAAATGATAATCCCAGATAATCCCATATAGCCACAGAAGGCCAATTATATGCCATTATAATCTATTATCAACCACACTTCCATGATTGTATGGGATTATCTGAGATTATCATTTCATTAAAATTTTCCTGATGCAGTGCATGAGGACACATATTTCTTGACAAAGACATGGAGTCCAGGCCAGGTGTATTCTTGGCAGATGAGCTCCAACATGCAGTTCTGACTGAAGTGGCCTGCAAGGGGGTGATTGTATTTATACTGGAGTACCTAAAGGCAGAGGTTGTTTTTGTCCAGAACATAGATTCTCCCATTGGAGTCAGTTGACCATCAGGGATTGGAGGGGTTGGATAGGTGATGTTATGCTACCAGGTTGGATGAAAGAGCAGACAGGATGTCCTGGTGGAGGGAGTCCATGTTGACCAGGAGTGCAGTGCAGATGGCAGGGGTGATGAGACAGGTAGCCCTAAGGGAGGATGTGAGCTGTTCTTGGGTAAAGACAGGCTTAAAGTTGTGCAGGTTGGCACAAGCATAGTCCCTATCCCCCTCTCTAGGGTAGATGTCCCAGCAGCAGGTAAGGGCATTGGGCTTCACACCAAGGTGTTCAGGGTGAAAGCAGATGATGAGGTGGAATTGACAGAGGAACCCTGACCAGCGGGCCTGGCAATGAGTCAGGACCTTTGAGGCAGTAAAGTACTTGAGGTTCTTGTGGTCCATGACAACATTGACCAAAGTGGCAGAGCCCTCAAGGTAGTGTCACCAATGTTGGAAGGCCTCAAAGATGGCTAATAACTCCTTGTCATGGGTGTCATAATTCAACTCCAGAGCAGTGAGTGTGTGTGAGAAGAAAGCAACAGGGCAGAGCTCACTGTCAGCACAGGTGATGGAGAGTATACTGGCAACAGCATAGTCTGAAGTGTCAGTCTCCACAGTGAGCAGAGTGTCAGGCACCCAGTGAGTCAGGATTGGAGAGGGGGAGAAGGCAGCCTTGAGGCACTCAAAGGTGGAGCAACAGTCATTGGTGAAGTTCCAAGGAGTGTCTTTATGGGTGAGGCATGTGAGGAGAACAGCAATATCAGAGTAGTTGTGGATGAAGTGACAGTAGGAGTTGGCAAAGCCAAGGAACAATTGGATGTCTTTTACCTTGTGGGGTTCAGGCCAGTCAGAGATGGCCTTAAGCTTTTCTGCAGACATGGACAGTCCATCAGTGGAGAGCTGAAAACCCAGGTATTCAACAGAGGTGGAGTGGAACTCACACTTCTCTGGTTTTGCATAGAGTCCATGTTGGCATAGACAACAAAGGACCTTGCAGACATGCTTCTTGTGAGAAGCAGGGTTGGAGGAGTAGATGAGAATGTCATCTAGGTAAACCACAACACAGATGTCAAGGGGGTCAGTGAAGATGCTGTTGACAAACCTCTGGAAAGTAGCTGGTGCATTAGAAAGACCGAAGGGCATGACATGCCATTCAAAGGATCCATATCAAGTCCAGAACACAGTCTTCCACTTGTTGCCTTCAGCAATGTGGATGAGGTGGTATGCATGTTGGAGGTCAATTTTAGTATATATGCAGGCCTTGCTGGAGACATCCAAGAGGTCAGAGATGAGGGGAAGGAGGTAGCAATCATTCTTTGTGAGCTTATTCAGTCCTCAGAAGTTGACACAAAGGCAGAGTGACCCATCCTTCTTGCAGATGAAGAGGACCGGAGCACTGTGAGCAGAGTTTGATTGTCAAATAAACCCATAGGTCAGGTGCTCATTGAGGAAGACATGAAGTCCATTGAGCTCAGTCAGAGAGAGGGAATAGATGGGACTGAGAGGAGGCAAGGCACCATCTTCCAGATCAATCTTCAGATTGAATTCACGATGTGGTGGTAGCTTGTCCACTTTCACCTTACTGAAAACATCTGTGAAGTCATGATAATCTGAAGGGACACTGGAGAGGTCTGGGATGTCTGGAGTGGTGGTAGATGCAGAGTACATCTTGGGATTGCCTAGATCCTCTGGTTAGATGTACAAGGTGAATTGCATGGACCCATCAAGTCTGCACACACACTGGTAAGTGGTGGCATTGATGAAGGACACATGCAGGGCAGGAGGTGGCAAGTTGGGAGTTGGAGGTGGTGGAGTTGGAGAAGACTCTACTGGAGTCAAAGGAGTCACAGACTCAATCAGATGGTCAGAGGGTGGTACTGGGGCTGCTGGCATTCATTCTGTAGTCATTTGGAAGCTGATATGGCCCAATACCTAGTCAATTGATGGATTGTAGTGGGTGAGCCAGATATGTCCTAGAACCAGTACACAAGAGGAATCCAATGGAGTGACATAGAATGTCACAGAGGTGACATCACCAGATGGAAAATGGAGTTTTAGCTGAGTGGTCTGGGTGATTGACATGTTTGAAGAGCCATTGAGTAGTTGGAGTGTTAATAGAGGAATTTTGGAGGTAGGCAGGAAATGTTTATTGACAGATGAGGCATCTATGAAACAATGTGTTGAACTGGAATCCACTAAAGCTAGTACAGAAGGTAAGGCATGATCAGAGAGGAAAACAGAAGGCAAGAGGGCATTGGGATCAGAGAGAGTGGATGTGTTGAGACAGATCTCCATAGATGTGCAAGTGGAGTCAATGCAGTCTCCAGTTCACATGGAGGTCTGGAGACTGCAGACTAATTTTTTGGCTTCTTGGCCTTAGTGAGAGCAGAGGTCTGGGTGACCATCACTGCTCTTGCCTTTGCCTTAGAGGCCCTTGAGTTGGACTTAGGGCATTCTTTTGTATTGTGACCAGGCTGGCCACAGAACAAGCAAAGGTTCTTGAAATGGTGCTGATGCTCTTCTTCTGTGAGCTTTCCATCTTTCCCTAAGTGGGACAGGGTTTTGGAGGTAGTAGATGCCTTGCCAGAGGTAGAAGACATAGTGTTACGATTTGCTTTCATGTATGATAGACTGGCCCAACCTGGTATCTTTTTCCTTCTTTAGAGTGCTCTAGAACATGCAACATGTTTGTCACACACCTTTTATTTCCATTCTCTATTTTTGCTATCTTTGCTTCTATTTCTCATGGAAGATTCTATTGTCATTTGATTAGTAACAAACCTTCCATGACCTTCTATTAGTTTCCATTCTTTGCAGTACTTAAAGCCATCGTTATACTCAATGTATCTTCAGCTTAGTCCTGCTCAATCTTACCTTGATCATTCTCTGAATTCCCTCATCAACATTCTTGTCAGATGACCTCCTCAAACCCCTTTGAACCTCTTTGTCAACTTTATCATTGGACAACCTCCTTTGAATCCCATTGACTTCTAATGTCAACTAAACCCTTGACCTTCTAGCAAGCCCCCTCTGCTCATATACCTCAGAACCCTTGACTTCATTGATAGTCCTTTGAGCCTATGCTCGTTCCTACCAGGACCAAGCATAACAAAAGGACTAAGCTACTCTTTTGGGCTACCATTGTTGTAGTTCCCACCATTTCCTCCCCTTGAACACCTGGAGCCCTTGAAAGGGCACTATGATGCTCTTATTGAGTTCCCTCAGAATCCCCCCCCTCCACTGAACACTCTAACAAGGATTTTGACATCCCTCTTGAATCCCCTGAAACCTTCATCCCAGATATCTCTCTCAGGGAACCTATGCCACCACTCCCCACCTCTACTGTAACCAGACCTCTCCTCCCTCCCCAACCCCCCTCTACCCCCATTTCCCCTTGACAGTTCATTTCCTCACACCCACAACCACCCCACTCCACCATGATGTTGAAACCAGTTGAACTCCGCATTGGTACTCCTGAATACTTTGATGGTGACTATGCCAAAGCTATGATCTGGTTGGACTCTGTCTGAACCTACCTCCTTGTCAATGAAGAAGTCTACAACACCGATGCAAAAAAGATTGCCTTCACCCTCTCGTATATGACCAAAGGAGCTACCCTTACTTGGGCCTCCTCTTTCTGAAAAACTGCTCTCAGCGCAAACAAAGGTTTCAGGACCTATGTGGACTTTATAACAGAATTCAATACCACCTTTGAACACAAAAACACCACTGCCCTCTCCATCACCTGGCTCTCCTCCACCAAAATGGAAGGAAAACCCTCTCTCTCCAACCTCATTAAGTACATCTCTGAATTCTGAAACCATGTCCAGATCAGCAGAATCACTGACCAAAACATCCTCATTGCATACTTCTCCACTGGCATCTATGTCAAACTCATGCATTGCATCATGTCCATGGACACCATTCCCACTAAAATTGACAAGTGGTATGCCAAAGCCACCCACTTCCTCACCCAATGGGGAAGAGCTGACGACATGGCAAAACAGGGCAAGACAAACCTCCCCTACCATTCATTCTCCTCCTCCTCCTCCCATTCCCAGAGAGACCCTGACACTATGGATGTTGATGCAATCAAAGTATCTAAGATGACCCCAGAAGAACGAAAATGTTGCATTGCCAAAGGACTTTGTTTCTGCTGCTGAAAACCCAGACATCTCTCAGGTGACTGCCCCCACTTCCCTTCTCAGCCGAAGAAAGCCAGAGAAAGGAAGGTTAGAAAGGTTGAAAAAATCCCAAGACTAGTAGAAGTCAAGAACAATGATGAAGAAGAAACCATGGCTAGGATCTCCTTTGTTTCACCCAATGAGGATTTTTAAAACAGAGACCTTCCCCAATGCAAGGCTCTCCCTCTTTTACATGTGCTCCTGTACTTGTACCATCGATTACAAAACAATCCATGCAAATTTCCATCCAAATCGTTGAACCATTGCACCTAAAAGCTGTTGGAACCTGCACTCTCATTGACTCTGGGGTGCAAATCTCTTGCATTGACTGGGACTTTGTCCAAAAACATTGTCTCCCAAAAGGATGACTCCCTGCCCCCATCACTGTCTGAAATGTTGACCAATCCTCAAACAAAAATGGTCTTATCCATTTCTCCACCACACTCTACATCTGCATCAGTCAACTCATGCATTGTGTCACATTCTACATCCTTAACTGTGGAAAGGAGAATGTAATCCTTGGACTCCCCTGGCTTAAACAAGCCAACCCCACCATCAACTGGATCAAGTGAGAGCTATCCATTTCCCTTGACTCCAATCAATCCAAAGATCTATACTACAACCATACCAAACCATTCCCCACCCTCCAAACGCCAACCACTCACCCACCCCATCACATACAAGTCAATTCCATCTGGGATGGACGTCTCTATGACTACATGAAGAAGGAAACTGAAGCCCAATACCTCCTATGAGCCAACAACAACTGCATTATCAATTGAATCATTCATTGTGGATCCTGCTTCATCCCCTCTACCACCATTGCCAAACTCACAACATCCATGGAACTAGCTATGGCTGCTGAAAAAGCCAAACCAAAAGCGACTCTCCCTCCTGAATACTCTGCCTTTTCCTCTGTCTTCTCCAAAGAAGCAACTGACCATGTTCCCCCCAGCCAACCCTATGACCATGAGATCAACCTTGATGACTCTTTTACTCCAAAAATCAGCAAGCTTTACCCCCTCTCCCCTGATGAAAAGGCTGCCACAGAAGCTTTCCTTGATGAGAACCTCAAAGCAGGAAAGATTCGACCATCCAACTCCCCTCAAGCCACCCCTTTTTTCTTCATAAAAAAGAAAAATGGTGGTCTCCATCCCTGCCAGGACTATTGATATGTCAATGAACATACCATCCACAACGCCTACCCCCTCCCCCTCATATCTGACCTCATTGACAAACTCAAAGGCACCAAGGTCTTTACCAAATTTGATGTCCATTGGGGTTACAACAATGTCCATATCAAAGATGGTCACCAATGGAAAGCAGCATTCATCACTCACAAAGGACTATTCAAACCAACTGTCATGTTCTTTGATCTTTGCAACTCCCCTGCCACTTTCCAACACTTCATGAACAACTCCTTCCAAGATATGATCACAGAAGGATGGTTGGTCATCTACATGGACAATCTCCTCATCTTTTCCCCTGATGCCAAAACCCATGAAGAATGAACTAAGTGAGTTCTCCAACACATGACCAAGTTAGACCTCCCCCTCAAACTTGAGAAATGCAAGTTTGCTGCAGACAAGGTGGAATATCCCAGAATGATTGTTTGCCCCGATGAACTCACCATGGACCCAGTAAAACTAGATGGCATTTGTGAATGGCCAACCCCTGCCAAAGTCAGAGATGTCTGCTCCTTCTTAGGATTTGCCAATTTCTATTGACATTTCATCCCCAACTACTCCAACATCACATGCCTCCTCCTTGACCTCACAAAGAAGAACCAACCCTGGGACTGGTCTCCCAACTGCCAACAGTCCTTCAACAAACTCAAATGATTATTCCTTGATTGTCCAATCCTTCATCTTCCTGACCCCACCCACCCCTTTGCCATCGCTACCGATGCCTCCAAATACACCTCTGGTGGAGTCCTTCTCCAAACCGATGCCAGTGGTGATTGGCACCCCTGCTCTTACCTCTCACAATCCTTCTCCCCCACTGAATGAAACTATGATATCTACAATAGAGAACTCCTTGCTGTCATTCATGACCTCAAAGCCTGGCACCACTACCTCCAAGGATCCCCCTTCCTTGTCGAAGTCTTCACTGATCATAAAAACCTCACATACTTCTGCCAGCCTCAAAAACTTAATTGATGACAGGCTTGTTGGTTACTTGACATCTCAGACTTTGACCTTCACCTTACCCATATCCCTGGTATCTCTCTTGCAGCACCAGATGCCTTCTCCTGCCAACCAGATCTCCTCCCTCCCACTGACAATGACAATGACAATGTTACCCTCCTCCCTGACACTCTCTTTGTAAACCTCATCGACACCTCCCTCCAAACCAAACTAGCTGCCTCCTCTGCCTCAGACCCCCTTGTCCTAGATGCCCTGTGTGCTGCCATTGGGGATGTTCCTGCTCAGTTCCACTCTCAACTCTCTGATTGGCAATACAATGCTGGCATCATCACTTTCCAAGGACATGTCTATATTCCCCCTGATCTCCATCACTCCATTGTCAAATGCCACCACGATCACACCTCTGCTGGACACCCCAGATATCTCCAAACTCACCAGCTCATTGCCACTGAGTTTTGGTGGCCAGGCCTTGCTCAATTCATTCGCAAATATGTTGAAGGATGTGCTCCCTGTCAATCGTCAAAAGCAAACACCCATCCCACCACCCCTCCCTTTTCCCCCATCATCTCCTCCACCTCTGTTCCTTTCCGACAGATCTCCTGTGACCTTATCACAGACCTCCCCATTTTCTCAGGCTTTGACAGTCTTTTGGTCATGGTTGACCATGGGCTTACTAAGGGGGTGATTCTCTGCCCTACCAAGAAATCTGTCTCTGCCAAAGGGATCACCTCCCTCTTTTTCCACAAGGTCTACACCTGGTTTGGTCTCTATGACAAAATCATCTTGGATTGTGGCCTCCAGTTCACCTCCTCCTTCGCAAAGGAACTTGGATGACTCCTCAGATATAACATTTCCCTCTCCACCACATATCACCCTCAATCTGATGAAGAAACTGAATGGGTAAATCAGGAAATAGAAACCTACCTTTGGATCTTCTGTGGCAACTCCCCTTCCACATGGTCCAATCTCATCTCCCATGCCAAATTTGCATACAATCACCATCCCCATTCCATCACCAACAAATCCCCATTCTTTCTCATGATGGGCTTTGAACCCTGCCCCCTCCCCACCATCATCACTGAAACCAACCTCCCTGCAGTTGAAGAATGACTTAAACTCCTCTCTGCAGCTCAAGATGAAGCCCTAGTGGCCCACAAACTTGCTAGACAAGTTATGAAATCCCACTTCCATGGCAAATTCACTCCCTTCCATAAAGGTGACAAGGTTTGGCTAGAAGCCCAAACTCTGAAATGTCTTATCTCCCATCTGAAGTTTGCCTCCAAGCAAGAAGGTCCATTTACCATTACCCAGGTCCTCTCTCCCCTTATTTATAAGCTTCGCCTCTCATGCACATGGAAAATATACCCAGTCTTCCACACCTCCCTGTTATTGTCCTATTGCAAAAATGACATACATGGACTGAACTTCCCCTCCCCTCCACCTGACCTTATCAATGGAGAAGAGGAATATGAAATGGAAAGGATTATCTGACACTGTGGAACCCCAAATAACCAAAAATTCCTAGTCCAATAGAAGGGATACTTG
>JBBPLE010000598.1:7586-17796 GCA_038089675.1 Boletales sp. KT-2023b | reverse complement strand
CCATCCCCAGAAGTGTCCAAAGAACCTCTCACTCTCAAGGAACTGGCTGTCATGGAATGAGCAGAAGTCAGTTGGAAAGGACAACATAACATACCTCTTTCCCCCAACCACTACCTCTACAGCCAGGCATGCTTCCATTGCCACCAACTCTCTCATATCCACATCAACTGTCCATATTATATCTGCCCACACTGTGCTTGCCACCACTCTGGCCACACCCAACACCACTGTCCTTGTCACCCTCGTCCACGAACCCTTAACCCTGTGAATTCCTCCTCCTCATCTTTGGCTTCCTCCACAGGCTCTAGGTGTCCTGGTTTTGCACCTCCTCCCCAACCTCTCATCAAATGACTCTTTGATTCCCTGTCCTCTGGCTCTAGTTCCACTCCTAGACAGATTCCTCTCCCATCTTATCATTGTCACCAAACCTCTTGCCCTCCTCAATGTCATCATCATCCCTTTCCCAACCCCAAACTCGCTGACTTAGACCTGAACGACAATGACCCAGGTTATGACGATTCAGCATATGCCAATATGACTGGTTCCCCTGGTGGAGATAGATGTATGGATTTCTAATTCTTTCTTTTGATTTATTCTTTGTCATAACTTCGAATGTACTCCAAGGGTAATGTTACAATTCACTTCCTTTCTTACTTCTTTTCATTGATATGATAGACTGGCCTGACCCAGTATCTTTCTACCTTCTTTAGAGTGCTCTAGAGCATGCAATGTGTTCGTCACACACCTTTCATCTCTGTCTTCTATTCTTGTTAACTATGCTTCTATTTCTTATGGAAGGTTCTATCTTCAATTACTTAGTAACCAACCTTCCACAACCTTCTATTAATTTCCATTCCTCGTAGTACTTAAGCCATTGTTCTACTCAATGTAGCTCCAGCATAGTCCTGCTCAATCTTACCTTGATCTCCTTGAACCTCTGAACTCCTTCGACAACTTCATTGTCAGACAACTCCCTTGAATCTCTCTGAACTCCTTCGTCGACCTCATCATTGGACAACTCCCTTGAAACTCATCAATGATGATCATTGACTGAACCTTCGACCTTCTGGCAAGCACCCCTGTCTGAATACCTTGAACCCTTGACCCACAAGTTAGTTCTTTGAGCCTATGCTTGTTCCTACCCAGACCAAGCATAACAATTGGGTGATATTTCTGATGCATGTGTTTTTTCTGCTCACATGTTCAGCTAACTATAGAAGGTATTCACACACACTCTGATGGATATAAAACCAGTGAGTGTGTATTGTATGCTTGATGCACCAGATGGTCTGATGAGGGGAACCCCAAAAAGGCTACTTGGGACTTGGATGTCCCAGACTTTTACCCTTTGGTGTGCCACCCCTAGTCCTCCTTACTGCTTACTAGGGAACACTTGCTTCACTTGCATCCCCACTACCTAACCTAACCAAATGAAATGGCACTAATGTTCAATTGTATGGGAGATATAATGATATAGGAGGGTTTCAATTGACTAGGAAATCAAAGTCCTCATCCTTGTCCTTGTCTAGGTCCTGTTGCAGGTGCTGGGGTCATTCTGGTGGGGCTTCATATTCATATTCCTTTTCTTCCTCTTGTAGCTGTTCTAAATTGGATGGAGAACATATACAAGGAGGTCATAAGTTACATGCTCTGATGTTGGGGTTGATGGCTATCTGAGGACCTTGGGGAGGTTGGTTGGGTGGAAAAAGGATGGCATTCTGGATGGCCAACTTCTTGGTATTCCACATTCAATTGAATGTAGCAAGGGAAACCCAGGCAAGGGTATCAAATTTGATCTTGAGGGTATAACAGAGACAGACCTTGGCCTGGTGGGTGATGTTGGAAATAAGGGCCATATAGTCATGGAAATATCTGGCCTTCTTGAAGTTTTGGCCAGGAAAATGAATGGGTTCAGGAGGAAGGTAACAGTTAAATTGCTGAATTCAACATTCTTGGTCAAAGGTGATGAGCTGACATAAGGTAAAAGGCAATCCAAGGATGGTGTACAAGGCTTTTGTGGCATGTTGTTCACAAAGAAGGGCAGGGATATTGGTCCAAGCTCCATTGGCACTACTTTTGTGATTGGAAGATTTGACAAGGATATCAAGTACATCTGCTCAAGAATCTTACAAACATGGAACTCTAAACCCGCTTTCCTGGCATTCTGTTGGTCTTGACAAAGCAGATCATGGTTTCCACCACCATGCTGGCAGAAATAGTCAACATCTGGGCCACACATGCAGTGAGTAGGAGGGACTCTGATGCCAGTGAGCTGATTGCCAATTTGTGAAAGGTCACAATCAGAAGAACAAATTATAGACATGGACATGGTAGAATTGGCAGTACAATTCCAAGTCCTCTTTTCATAGGTGGGTCTTGTATTGCACTCCATTTGTGTGATGCCTAAGTGTCATCAGATGTCCTAGATGTTGGGTAACTTGTATGCTTGGCATATGGCTTGCTTAATAAACTCCCTACCTTATGGGATACAATATGCTCCACTGTTGATATCAGCCTTAATGTCACAAATAAAGTAGATTCTTCCCTCATACATGAGAGGATGTGTGGAAGAATCCAGATCACCTTCTGCATTGATTTCCAGCTCATTGAGAGCCTCCTGAGAGGCCTCTCATACAAGGCGATGGTATTGACCCCAAGGGATGTGGTAGAAGGCATTGAGTATCCAAATCATGATGGTCCCAAGGGCCAAGGATAAGTCTCAAGCTCTCATGCAAAGGGGAGAATTTAGCATATTCTTGAGGACTGCATATACAGCACTGAGATGGTATCATTTGAAGTACCTATGAGAAAGGAACAGTTTAGAGGTAGAAAGTGAGACAGAAAAGAAAAAAAGGCTGAGCACCATTTTTGGGATGGAATCTGAAGTATAGCATGAGAAAAGACATTGATAAGAGGGTCAACCAAGATAGTAGTAGCCCTGTCAAGGGAGATCCAGATCTCTAACCTGGCATATCTATCTTGTGTTTCCTGCTCAAGGTCATCTTCCCTGGCCTGTCCAGATGTACAATGGTGGATGATGATGCTCTGGTGGTCAAGGGTGGAAAGAAGCCTCCTAAGATGGTCTTCTGAGAGATGTTCTTGAGCATCATGGGGAGAGAAGAGACTATGATGATGTTAATAAGAAACTGCTTTTTGGTGGTGTATGCCTGGATATAAGTGATACCCTGGCCCTGATTTAGGGTGGGAGTCCATGAGAAGCCAGCAACACCTTGCAGGAGCATGACCTTGTGTTCATGCCATGTTTTTGAATTTTGAACACAATTTTCATTGTTCAGGTGGGGGAGAATTTAGCAAACAAGACTGGCATGGATATCAAAGTGCCAGGTAAGGACATGTCCTGGAACTCCAAACTCAAGCCCAACATCTACTTTCCACCTCTCTGGCTAGATCATACACATATCAAAGACATGCATAAGATCCATGAGGCCCTCCTGTCTGTCTTGTTCATCTCTGGCATCATGAAATGTGGCAGACTTCCATTCCTGCAGCTCATGACCATAATAAGCGTACAAAAAGTCTGCATGCAGGTTCCAAAGGCACTGGAGGAACACATGAGAAAAATTCTCAAGAAGGTTGCTAGTGATGTCCAGTGAACCAAAGTGAAGTTGACCATGCTGATCACAGTACAGCTCCATTGCATTTTCAAATGTTCTCTGCCAGTGGTTTGCTTGATTAAACACTGAACAAAAGCTGATGACAGTAGGTCTTATTTAATGGGTCATCACCATACCCTGGAGGATCTTTGGATGGACAAGGTGTTGATGAGGTTACATTGGGACAGAGCATGCATGTGTCATGACAGGACAATGGTGGATGTGGCTTCAATGAATATGCTATTCAGACTTGGTTGTACAACATGCTTTCACAAATTGTGGTCTTGTATACACTTTCAGCAATAAACAGCTATATTTGCATCATGGCTATGACCATGACCACCACAACCACCACCACCACCACCTCCATGACCACTTCCACTACTAGATTTATCATAATGATGGGTGCATGCAGAAAAATCTCCACTATAGCTTGGATCAAGGTAGAGGTCATCATCATCATTATCAACTGTCATAGCTGATCTTTCATCAGTGTTGGCTCTTCAGGCCTTGTATGTCTTGGGAAGATTGAAAACCAGAGAACTTCTGGAAATTGAATGAGGGGAGGGGGATTCAGAAAATTTTAACATGTCATGAATGGAACTGATGGTAAGATTAACCATTTGTTGCACTTCAAGTTGTTCAGGATCTAACCAGTATATGGGATTGTCTACTGCAGCCTCTAATATAGAGTCTCCAAACAATGAGTCAATGGAAATAGGTGTATCAGAGGTTACATGGTCAGCATTGGTGACAGAGAGAGCTGTGGGAGGGAGAGAAACCAGAACAACCAGCACAACCAGAACAACTGGAACATCAGATCCTTGAATATCACATGGCATCCAACATGCTTCTTGTGAACCTGTAAGACTCAGATGATGCAAAGCTAGCCCAAATCCTATTAATGCTTCACAACATGACAGCAGAGCAATGAGACAATCATGTTCTCAGTCTCTTCAATCAACTGTCCCCATCCACTGCTTCAACATACAAGATTCTTCATGACAAGAACATCTATCTACTGGCCATGAATCTCTTGAGCTGGAAATACTTTAAGGAACAAAGGCAGGCACAAGCTTGTCAGTGAAGCTGTTGGTGACATGAGTGCTACAACCCAATTCATTCCATGCTCAAAGCAAAGTTTGCTCACATACAATACATAATATCTCCAGCAGATGCAGAAGTTTGTGGACCACATGGTGTGGGTCCTACATTACTTGTCCACATAGATCACCATGCCATCCCTGAATGCTATGAAATGTTCAGCTAAAGAAAAGGGCATGAACATTGAGGAGTTGGTTGAAAAGTCTGCCCTACTTACATACTTGGGTATTACCTAGATAGTCTTATAAATAGGTAACATGATGCTGACACTTTGCACCATGCTATTGGTGCTCAGTCACAACTCCACAATATTTAGCATGTTTGACTGCTATTAACAGTTATGCTGGTTGTTTTTTTTTTCCAGCAGATGGCCTATGTCATACATCTACCAGCAGATCAAAAAAGACAGCCCTTTTGGAAGAAAACCCTGCAACAGTAATTAATAACTCCCATGTGAGTATATAATGCTCCCAGATGTTATCCCAGTGTTTATATATGCTCTAACACAGTTGGGGATAGTTTCTGGATTGCCAGACAACCACTATAAAAAAATATCTAAACCTTGCCTCATACCTCCCATATTGCTTGTAGCTCCTTTTTCCATCTGGAATTTTCTTAGATATTTGAGGTAGGGCATCCCCATAGGTCTATTTAAGACCTCCCATAATCATTTTGCAAGAAATTTGGTTTTGGAGTTGTAATTACAATTACTCCATACTCTGTATAATAGTGCCTTGCATCTGACACAAATCCACTGATATTGTGTGGTATAGGTGATAACAGTGGATTTATCTACTATTGTGTGTGCTGATTTCATACCAAGATATTGATTTTGATCCATGTCAGTAGAATTTAGTTCTAAAAAGCTAAAATACCCCACCATAACTGTAACCCATTTAAAAAAAAAACAGTAACAATAGTAAGTTATTTGGCTTAATTGATAGTGCAAGAAGTGGTAATGTAAGCTACAATGGTCGTTGTCACAGGCAATGTTGCATATGCTACCAACTGGAAAAATCACCACTTCAAAATGCACTTCAAAGCACATGTGTTCTATTCAATCACTCCTATTATTCTAACAGTATGCTAGGTCATGTCAGAGAGGGACAAGCTCCTTCAAAGGGCATATGATTCTACATGCCAACTACTAGTAGTATCTACTGAGCAAATCAATAGATTCAACTACCCAAGGATTGTACTGCTGTAGAACTTGGAAGACCAAACCTCCCTTGTACCATGGTGCACTCCCTAGGGAACACTCCAATGGGACAACTGATACTCATACACTTTATTTCATTTGTTCATGTTACAACTTGATGAATCAATGCAAGTAAGCTCTGAATTAATCTTTCAAAATATATCTGACCCAACCAAAGGTCATTTGGTTCAGGCAGTCCAAAATTCGTGAATTCTTGTACCATTTTTTTTGCAACTCACAATCAATCAGTTTCATTGATGTACACAAGCATAACATCAATGCTCAAAGCCACAATCAATGAACTTGAATCACATATGGAATGGATTGCATGATCACCTTCAGTCTCACCTGAGTAAGCAATTTTCATTTGTTCATATGCTTTGTAGTGTTCTAACCATATAGTATTTCTAGATTATCACCATTTTGGACACTGAGGTTCTATGCAATAAATCATTTCAAAATGCAAACATATTTACCAAATATCAGGGAAAGCACTTCCTCCACATTTACCATCAGCTTGTCAATTGGTTCCAAGTAGTATAAAATTTCATGCTTCCTATTACAGGACTGCCCCACAAGTCCCATGTGGAGTTGACCCTGCAGCTGGATGGTTTGTATGAGCTACAGTATCTCCTTTGAACCTCACACAATACAGCAAGGTAGAGGTTGGATCTGCCTGATGTACAATTCCCATAGTTTACATTCTATTACATACATTGTACAATATCTTCAATACAAATGAATAAAAGCACATAGGACAGCATTGTTCACATTTGTATGAACACTTTCACTACTTGTCCAAACTTCAAGACTTAGTATTGTGGCTGCACTTGTCCCTAACTATATAAGTTGACATCTACACTCCTGTAGATGTTAGGCCATCAGGTCAAGGGTAGGGCCTATATTTACCTGGTTGTTACCTAGATAGTCTTATAAATAGATAACATGATGCTGGCACTTTGCATCATGCCATTGGTGCTCAGTCACAACTCCACAATGTTTAGTATATTTGACTGCTATTAATAGTTGTGCTGGTTTTTTTTTTCCAGCAGATAGCCTATGTCATACATCTACCAGCAGGTCAAGGACAGTCCTTTTGGAAGAAAACCCTGCAATAGTAATTCTTCCTTGGGAAATCATATACCCATTCATAGATAGAACAACTGCTGCTCAAAAGAGGGGTAGGGTTTTTCTTTAAAAAATCATCCTCATCTGATAATAGAACAATAACCTTATCAGAATAAGAGCATATATGCTTGATGTTCTCCAGCAGCCCAAAGGCAACCCATCTGGAGATAAATTCCATAACAGTGGGTCTCCCTTGGGAGATTATATGCCTATCTGCAGACAAAATGATTACTGCCCCACAAAGAGACAGGATAGCCTTGTGAAAAGGTCTTCTACCTAATGACCAGAGATCAACCAACTACATAAACTAATTATAGCTCTAAAATAGATGCTATGGCAACTTCCATATGCAAATGTCAAGAGGTAAAAAAATAAACATAAACATTTTAAAAAGAGCATAAGACAAATAGCAACAAACAATACTTAAATTCCACAGATTCTAGATCTGAATCTATAAATTGCCTTTTTTACTTCCAATCCCCATCAATTCTTATTTTTCTTGCTGTATACTACAATGATTATACATCTCATTTCAGTGTTTATAGATATTGCAGCATTCCTATTAGCTGCTACAGTATTTATGTATGTCAGTTTTTACTGTATATACATATTTCATCAAGCTAATATCATTTTTTAAATTATGCTGTTATAACCATTTCAGTCTGCTGACAAATCATGCCTCATGTCTGTATTCTTAACTTCCTGCCTTCTCTCATAAATCATTCTAAACTCTTCCTCTTAATATTCTTAATAACATCATTAATTTTATTTCATATTTAGTTTTACTTTTCTTCATTCTAATCTCCTTTGCCCCTCTTGTTCTCATTGTTTCCTTGTTGTTCCTCCATTATTATGACCTCATACACAGTTAGGCCTTAGGGCATTGCTATAGGGTTTATTGGCACAGCTTGGTTTGTGCTCACTCATAGTTTAGTATAAATAGTTGCTTGCATGTAAAATACTCTTTAGTCTTGATATCATCAAGCTTATGTGTAACCCAGGGCATCTGTCTTTATAAGTTGCTTGCTGGTGATAGTCTTGGCTCACTGTCTTCATCTAGGATCATCATGTTGGCCTCTGTTTAGGTTTGGGCTTAACATACACACTACTTTGCACCATTACAGTAACTACTTGAGATAATGCACTAAGGGCTGTGCAAGCTACACACACTTTTTGTGTATAAACCCTTGTGTATGTGTGTATCTCATTATAGAATTGTAAGGGCATCCTGGTATAGGGGAACTCAGGTGGCTATGTGGTTATGTCATCAATCATGTGCCATATTCTTTTTTGACATAAGCAGCTTACAAATCTTTGATAAGACAATAGCAACACCCCATCTATTTCAGTGATTAGTAAGCACCGCCCGCGCTTCTACCAAGTCAAAAAAAACACACGGAAACGCCCGAGACAAGGGGATCATGGTACATACCATAACACATGTCGTCGCGAGTCCGAGTCATCCCATCTACATCTGTCACCCTTCCACACATCGTCACCCTCGCGATAAGGTCTGAATCTGCTCATCCAACAAGTACGCCCACATATCCCGTACGATCCGCTGCGCCTCGTCCCTCTCCGCTTCCACCCGCCGCAGCTTCTTCCTCAGGTCGACTTTGACTGCCTTGTGCTTCCCTGGATCTGGCACGCCATTTGGCATGCCATCCTTGGCCTGGCTCTTGCCCTTACCCTTGCTGTCGCTGCTGCTGCCACTCCCCCCACCTGCGCACACAGTCCTCGTCTGCGCCATCCCGACGATGCATCCCAGTGTCCGCCTCCCCATGACTTGGTCCCAGTCCTACCCCAGGTCCTGCCCTTACCCCCAACACCCACTCCAGCACCCCAACATGGTTGACCAGCGCCCTTGTCGCGCCCGTCACTGTCTCGTCCAACGCTCCATTCATGTCCACATCCATGTCCATGTCCAACGCGTGCCTTGCCACGTACCACACATCCTCATCCAGGCACGACACGCGGACCGGCATATCCAGACGCCCTCTTGCGCCGTCATTGCCTGCATCATGCCGCACCATCGTCACGCCGGCGCTTGTGCCCACGAGTGGTGGGGCTGTCAACAGCGGCGACACGATTGCCTCCTGTGGTGACACCTGCGCTTTTGCAAATGCTGGACTGTTCCACAGCATCAGCCACACACTCCATGCAGTGGATCATACTCACCCATTGCAAACGGATCTGGCGACAACGGCTCCTTGTGCATCCGGTGCACAGGGCGATGCCGACGGGACCTGGACACACATTGTCCGTGCCCGTGACGCGCTGCCACCATTTGAGCGACCCGTTGACCCAAACATGCGAGTCACATACCCTCTTTGCATGTCGGCACACGGCACACAGGGCCATGTGCCTGCAGCATTGTGGCATCCAGTCCCTGCTTCTTCTGCCTGCGACTTGATTTGGAGCTCTCTGTCTTCCTCGCCGTCAGACGATGACTTGTGCGAGGTGGGCAACTCAGTCAGGAGTGTGTATGTGTGTGCATGGGACGATGTTGATGCAGATGACAAGGACGAGGTTGCGTGCCATAGTGCATCTTCCGAGCCACCTTCGCGTTTCCCCTTGCGTTTCTCAATCCGTTTGTGCAGATGGGGGCCTTCACCCACGGGTGCACCATGGGGCACCACATGCATCGGGGATGTCGGTGGGGTCATTCCACAAGTATCTCCAAACAGCCTGTCCGAAATTTGATGCCACTGCGTCAGTAGCCACATAAACATTTGCCATGATACGAGCTTCACGCTCCCCCCCAACAACCAATGCTTGAGCTCGAATATCTGTGCCACTTCCTCGAGTTGGAGCCCATTCTCAAGGCACAGCGGGAGCTGGGTGAAAAAGGAGCAAATGTAGATGAGCAAGGAGAGGAACCGGAGGAGGATCTGGATGATGGCGAGTTGGTCAGTTTCAAGCACCATGTTGGTATCATCTAGATAGAGGTCGGTGTGGGTTTTCCATGAACCATGTTGTGGAGGCTTGCCTCGTGCATGGTGGTCTTCCTCCTCTTGGCAGTCACGACACACATCTGTGTGTTGGACACTTGGTTTTACGGACCAGTGCCAGAGGGCAGAATAGATCAGCTGGTCGAGAAGCAGGGCAAGGAGGCTAGAGAGGAAGGTGGAGAGGAGGGCACATATGTCAGGCATAGATTGGCCAC
>JBBPLE010000597.1:0-19244 GCA_038089675.1 Boletales sp. KT-2023b | reverse complement strand
AATGTGTGTGGATCCATGAGATGATGGGTGAGCTTGGCTATACGCTAAAACCTATCCCCATCTGTGGCGACAACCAGGGTAGTTTATTCATAGCGCAAAACCCTGTGACTGAAAAGCGCAACAAACATATTTGCGTGAAGTATCACTTCATTCGCGATGCAGTCATGGTCCACAAGCTAGTGGAGCTTTTCTATATCCCCAGGACTGACAATCCTGCTGATATGTTCACAAAGAACCTTGGACTCGTCAAGTTCAATGAATTTCGCTCCCAGCTAGGACTGGAGTTTAACTTCAACACTTAAAAGTACTGCCCTCCATTTTAATGCTTTACGCATCTACCGTATGCTAAGCAAGGGGGAGTGTTGAATGGACTCTATGTTACATACATAGTAATTAGTTCACACGCATCATGTATTTAAGTCCGAACTCAGCAGAGCTGAGTTCTAATCGATTCTTTACTTGATACCACCAGCACCCGTTGTAAGTGACTCAACCCTTCCAACTTAAGGTATGTGAGAGACCTTCCCATGTATGTAACACGCGTACTCGCAACACCACCCCTGAATGGTGAACGTTTGAGCCATTCGTGCGGATTAAGTTCCACCGAATGCTTTGCAAAGCAAAAGCCGTGCAGAGCAGCCACTCTCCACCCTGAAAGACAAGGGAAAACTATGTCCCCCAGGTTTTTGGGCTTTGGATGTTCAGCGATGTGGTTTTACCCTGTCCCTTTGACTCATCGTTTAAGGTACCCATGCTAATGTCTACCCCTGCCAGATCACCATGTCTTCCACCTCCCTCTCCACCATCGTGAAGCTCAACGGCACGAACTACCATGCCTGGCGGTTCCAGATGGATGACTACCTTCATTCCATTGGGGTCTACTCCTGCATCATGAAGCTTCACCCCACAGTTCCTGTTGCCCTCGTAGAGGTAAAGGACAGCAATGGGCATGTCACCCAAGCTGCCTACATTCCTCCGGCTGATGAAGTCCATCACGCCAAAGAGAAGCAGGAGGACTGGGACAAGGACGACGACAAAGCCACTGGTGCCATCACCCTCACCTGTGAATGTCATGTTCACGAATGTGGCATCGACTTCGGCGATCATGCCGAAAACATACTCATCAAACTTGAAAAGAGGTTCGACAACCCCACCATCTCCTCCGCAATCACAGAGTTTAAAGCCCTCATGGGCCTCCAAATCCCTGACAACAATTCGCCGGTGTTGACATTTTCCAAACTCGACACCCTCTTCTCCCGGCTATCCAACTTTGGGTACCCGGTTGACGACAAAATAAAGTCGTTAATCGTGATCTCCAAGATCCCAAAGTATGCCAACCATGTTGCCGCCACCATCGCTGCTGCGAAGCCCGAAACCAATTCGGCTGGCATAGTTGTCAAGACAGTCCCCACCATCAAGGAGATCTTCTGACAAATTGAAGTGTTATGGCAAATGTACATGCAGCACCGTCCTGCCAAGGACTCCTGGCCTCAACAGGCCAACAAAGTCAGCGCCGTCAAACGGCAGCAGGGAGAACCCCAGTTCTCCCAGCAGCAGCAGACACAGCAAGGTGGTTCCTCTTCCAAGGGGAATAACAACCAGAAGCAGCAGAAGGGCAATTGCTCTGAAAAGGGTGAAGAAAAGCACAAGGAGAAGAAGAAGACCTGCAAGGAGAAGAAGCAGGCGGAGGCTGCACAAGCCTCAGCCTCCTTTGTCTTTGCCTCCACCACCATCATCGCCCCTGCCGCCACCATGTTCACGTCGCCCATTCCTGACCCCCACCACAATGCGCACACATCTGGCACAACCCACTATGGGCTGCCGGCGTTTCCTCTTACCAAGGAAACTGTCTCCCTCACATAATGCCTCGAGGTCCCTGCGACCTCCTCCACACTCCACAACCTCGAACCGGTTGCATCCTGCCACTCCAAGCATGCTTGCACGGAGCAATCCCTCTCTGACCGCCTCTCCACCCCACTTTCCGAACAGATCGCAGAAGTTCCGCTTGCTGGAACCACTGGCATCATGGAGGTCGATGAGGACGTTGTCAGTCTAGGCAAAGATGCCTACGACAAATACATCAAGGGCTTCTTTATGGAGTCCACATCGCAGTGCGTATCCCCTCTTCCATCTACATCAGGTACTGATGAGCAATTAAATTTGCCACAGGTAAATCATATATATACGTTTCCTGTAGTAGATAGTTCAAATAAATCTGCTACACATGAATTCACACAGTGTGATACATGCAGTAAGGACAACAAAGAAAAGGAAAAAGCACACAACCACAAGGTCCCATCAGACATGTGGCTGCTTGACTCAGGAGCTTCAGCTCACTTCTCCCCTGATCGCTCTGACTTCATCGAGTATCAGAAGTTCAACCAGCCCCAATGGGCTTCCACCACCAACGGCCAATCACCTATTATAGGTAGAGGTACCATTTTGCTAAGATTTGGCAACCACATATGCTGCCTATCACCTGTCATGCACATGCCCTCATGTGCAGTTTGACTAGTGTCAATGGGCATCCTTCTGCAGAACACCTGCCTCACGCTTCGTGCCAGGCCCGGATATCTTACTATCTGGGACCAGTGCTTCAAGGAAGCTTATTTGGAGTTCCACAGTCATGGTGGACAGACCATGTATTGGCTTCGTGCCAAACCCATCTTCCCTGATGATGTGCATTTCAGCATGTCGTCACTTGCCTCTAAGATCGAATATGAACTCATGCACCGACGTCTCAGACATTTGTCCCCTGATGTTATCAGGCATGCTAAAAAGCACCTGAAGGGTTTTCCTGATGTGAAGATCCCATCTAAGACTGGCCTCTGTCAAGGGTATCAGCTCAGCAAACAGCCAAATCGTCCCTTTCCTCTTAGCGAGACGTGGGCAACCACTTCCTTTGAGTTGATCCACTCGGACTTAAAGTCCTTCGAGGTATCATCTTACTCAAAATATAAGTATGCAGTCATCTTTTACGATGACTTTACATCAATGGCCTGGACCACCTTGATAAGGTCCAAGGATCAGACACTCCATGCAACCAAACAATGGTTTGCATTTGTCTGAAATCAGTATAATGCCATGATAAAACACTGGCGATCTGATGCCAGAGGTGAATACACTTCCGGTGCCTTCTGGGATTTCCTGAAGGACAACAGAGTAAATATCCAACAGTCCGCCCCGTATGCACACCAGCAGAATGGGCGTGCGGAACGCCTAATCCACACATTAATGGACAAGGCACAGGCTATGCAGTTACACATGTGCCTACCTCCCTCTTACTGGGAATGGGCTCTGCTCCATGCAACCCATGTTTATAACCAGACCCCTCAGCTTCAGCTGAAATGGGATACTCCCCTGACATTACTTAAGGGGAAGAAACCATCCGTCAATCACCTTCAGGTATTTGGTTGTGGTGCCTATGTGCACATTCCGGTGGAACACCGTGGTGGAAAGCTACAGCCAAGATCGCAGTTGATGATCTACTTGGGCGTTGCCCCTGGTAGTGACTCAAATTATATTTTTATGTCACCAACAAATGCCATTGTTACATCGACACACGCGATCTTCGACGAGACTCTTTTCCCGAGATGCTCTCAATCTGCCCCACACTGTCCCCATTCAGGTCCCCTGGAACCAACTCATACCCATGATGAGGTTCCGGAAGTTCTGGTTCCAGCTTCTGCTGGTTCTGATGAGAGTTCCGAGTCAGAACTTAGTTCTGGTAAAGAGTCCAGTTCGGATTCAAGGAATTCGCCTTCTCCTTCACCGTCGCTGAGCCCAAGTATGACGAGATCGTCATCTCTGTCTCCTGCTCCTCACACCCAGACACCCAGTCCAGCCCCTCCTCCAGTGACATCTCCATCACATAGACCACCACCTACTGGTCCCCTGCCTATCCCAAGGCATAGTGAGCGTCTCCGTAACCCCCCAACATGCCCCGGAAACATTTTCAGTGAGCGTCGTCACCCATTACGACAGCTCCAGGACCTAGAAAGTGAGTCACGCTAGAAGGACCTTACCAGCAAAGCTGGCCCATCCCAAGTTCCGGATTCAGTTCCGGACTCACCTGCAGTCCCTGGTGGACTCCCCCCATCTCCTACCTCTGAGGATGATGTTGACCATCTCACACGGGAAGGGGGAGATGCTTTGGTTTCGTACCTTTGCAATCGTGCTATTCCGCATGATTCCGCTTTTGGAGCATTCCCAAACTTACACAAGTGGATATTCCGCGACATACAGAAGCTCCCTAAATTGGAGCAAAAAGTTTGGCTTAAAGCCTGTGAAGACCAGCTACAAATGCTGAAGGACTGCAAGGTCTATGAAATTGTTCCGCGCCCACAACACCGAAAGGTGATTAAAAATCGTTGGGTCTTCAATCAAAAGTCAGATGGTCGTAAAAGAGCCCACCTGGTAGCCAAAGGCTTTAGCCAGGTTGAAGGGTTAGACTTTGACCAAGTCTTTTCCCCAGTTGTACGTTTCAAGACAATGCGATGTATGTTTGCCCTCTCAGCCCTGGAAGGATGGCACATTTCCAGGCTTGATGTATGCTCTGCATACCTTTACAGTAAACTGGATGAGGAAATCTATATGGAGTTTCCTGAGGGGTTCATGCCTCCCAACCAAAAAGGCAAAGTCCTCCACCTACTGTGTGCACTTTATGGACTCAAGCAAGCCAGCTTAGCCTGGTGGAAAGCACTTGATGCATCCATGGCGGAACTCAGCTTCAAACGGTTAAAAACCAATGCTGGACTTTTTATTTATTGCAAAGGCAAAGATATCTGTCTAGCAATAGTCTATGTAGACGATGCCCTCTTCTGTGGCCCCAACAAGATCTTTGTAGACAAGATCAAGGCTGCATTCATGAAGAAGTGGGAATGTCATGATCTCAGAGAGCCATCCAAATTCCTCCGAATGAACATTCGTCGAGAAGGTCATAACATCCAAATCAACCAAAAGGATTACCTTGACAAGGTGCTTGAGCAATGCAGCATGACCAACGCCAAATCCGCACCTACCCCCCTTCCACAGGGTTGTTACCCAGTGAAGAACGATGCACCGATCCAACATGAATTACAGATGCGTTTTCAGACTGTGATCGGCTTGTTGCTGTATCTTATGATTGGTACCCATCCAGACATTGCATATGCAGTTACCCAACTAGCATGCATGTCAGCCAACCCATCGCAGGAACATCTCGACAGAGCTCTGTATATCTGCTGGTACCTTATCGGAACCCGGGATTACTCCCTACTTTACAATGGTTCCTCCGGAAAGGGCATTCTTGCCTGTACTGATTCGGATTGGGTGCAGGATGTTAATACCATGCATTCTCAAACTGGCTTCTATCTTAAGATGGCCGATGGTGTGTTTTTGTGGAATTCATACTTACAAAAAACCACCGCCATCTCTTCCACCGAAGCAGAATATATGGTGCTGAGTGATTGCTCGCATCAATGCGTGTGGATCCATGAGATGATGGGTGAGCTCGGCTACAAGCTGAAACCTATCCCCATCTGTGGCGACAACCAGGGTAGTTTATTCATCACACAAAACCCTGTGACTGAAAAGCGCAACAAACACATTTGTGTGAAATATCACTTTATCTGCAATGCAGTCATGGTCCACAAGCTAGTGGAGCTTTTCTATATCCCCAGGACTGACAATCCTGCCGATATGTTCACTAAGAACCTTGGATGTGTCAAGTTCAATGAATTCTGCTCCCAGCTCGGACTGGAGTTTAACTCCACCAAGTAAAAGTACTACCCTCCGTTTTAATGCTTTATGCATCCACCATATACTTAGCAAGGGGGAGTGTTGAATGGACTCTGTGTTACATATATAGTAATTAGTTCACACACATCATGTATTTACTTTTGGACTCAGCAGAGCTGAGTTCTAATCGATTCTTTACTTGATACCACCATCACCCATTGTAAGTTCTTCAACCCAACCAACCCAAGGTATGTGAGAGACCTTCCCATGTATGTAACACGCATACTCACAACAAGCTCATTGTAGAGAGAAAACATTTTATCTTTGTCATCTTCTTTGCAGAACTACATTAAATAATGATGAGCACAAAATGCAATGACACTGAACAAAAAATGGAACCTGCTGGTACTGATCAGCAGGACAAATTGCAAGGTTGTTTAAAGTCGATGACCACAATGGGTGGCCTGATGGGCAAAGCTTCAGAGCCTTGCTATAGAGGTCAACAGCCCCACTGAAGTCTTCTACCACTCCAAGCTTCCAGTACTGATCAATGAGACAATCTGCAAGGTTGTTTAAAGACCTTGACCACAATGGGTGCCCTGGTGGACAAAGCTTCAGAGCCTCTCTGTGGAGGTCAATGGCCTCACTGATGTCTTCTACTACACCAAGCTTCCAGTACCGATTGTTGAGACAATCTGCAAGGCCTTCTAAAGGTATTGACCATGATGGGTGCCCTGGTGAACAGAGCTTCAGAGCCTCTCTACAGAGGTCAACAGCCTCATTGAGTTCTTCTACCACACCCGGCTTCTTGTACCGATCGTTGAGACAACATGCGAGGTCGTTCAAAGACGGTGGCCGCGATGGGTGCCCTGGTGGACGAGGCTTCAAAGCCTCTCTATGGAAGTCAATGGTCTCACTGAGATCCTGCAGTCCACGCAGCAGCTGGCACCGATCGTTGAGACGAACTGCGAGATTGTTCAAGGAGATCAACCTCACTGGATCCCCAGGTGGGTGAAGCTTCAAATCCTCTCTCGAAAAGCCAATGGCCTCACTGAGATCATCCGCACCACCCAGCTGCGCGTATCGATCTGCAAGGCAACCAGAGAGGTTGCACAAAACACATGACCGATTCGGGTGCCCCGGCGGACAAGGCAACAGCGCCTGTCTGTTGAGGTCGATGGCCTCACTGAGATCCTCAACTTGGCCGAGCTGCCGATACCGAAGATAGAGATGAATCGCGAGGCGGTACAAAGAGTCGGATCGCTCCTCGTTTCCTGGCGGACGAAGTTCCAGAACCTCCCGCTCGAGGAGGATAGCTTCCTCGATGGTCTCCATTCCTCCGAGTTGTTCGTACCGCCGCCAGAGATGGTATGAAAGCTGGCTCAAACTATAAGCTCGCCAGGAGTGACCAGGAGTGCACATCGCGAGGGCTTCACGATCAAGGGCGATCGCCTCCTCGATGTAGCGCGCTTCGGCGCCTTGCTGAAACTCGGCGCAAAGCGATTCTGCGCGCGAAAGTAGTTCTTCGACAGTTTGCCAAGTCACTTGCCCGTCCTGGTCGTTGACGCGATGAGGCTGGAAACCTGACGAGATCTGCTGGGACATACCATGGTGGGGCTAAGCTATGAGTGCGCTCGCGGGAGCAGTTCTTGAACGGTTGGCCGTGTCACTTGCTCGTTCTGGTCGTCGACCTTGCGAGTCCCAGGATTGTCAGGGCAAAAAATGAAGTCGCTTGAATGTGGTGGTTAGTGCGAAGGGTGCTATGTTGTGTGTGGGAGACAGCGCCAAGGCCAGAAGGTTGTGTACCGGCCAAGTTGTTGGATCTTATTATAATTCCTGCACAGCTCACCTAGCACAGTGACTATTGTCTCTCTAACTCATTTTTGGCTTACAGTAACTTC
The DNA here is from genome assembly GCA_038089675.1 of Boletales sp. KT-2023b. Taxonomy (NCBI): domain Eukaryota; kingdom Fungi; phylum Basidiomycota; class Agaricomycetes; order Boletales; species Boletales sp. KT-2023b. The sequence goes on along the minus strand of JBBPLE010000597.1, from coordinate 11,625 downwards.
AAGTGTGTCCTGCTCCGAGGTCGTCTGCCACCGGAGCCCTTCCCGGCTGCGTACACTTCATATTGTCGATACTTGTTTTGTTGATTGTCTGAAGCCCCAAGATTCCAGTGTCACTATAGGTCTACCCGTGCTGGTCCAGCGGACTCGCTGCCTCGCGCACCCGCCGCACCTACTACAAGCGATCCATAAGGATATCAAAGAGAAATTATGATCGTGCATGGTGGACATATGCATAAAGAACCGTTAAGCCTACATTTTGATTGCTGTCTGCGGGCCATACGCTAGACGGTAAACATCCCCGCCTACCCAGATTGCTCAATCTGACGGACGACCACCCAACGCTGCTCCACCAAAAACAAGACCAGGACCATCCATCAGGCGATCAACGTTGACGCGGTGTTGGCGTCATACTTGAAGTTGGGCTGAATGACCTGCCTGGACTTGTAATACCTCGCCAGTCGGTGGATTCGACTCTCGATCAGGATCAGGCGGAACTTCGAGTCCTTGTCTTTCCGGTTGACCTCGAGGTGTTTGCGGACGGAGATCGCTTTTTTGATCAGGTGGTAGAGGTCTTCGGGGATCGAGGGTGCGAGGCCTGAGGGGTGTCAGTGGGGTGGATCGAGAGACGCGTCACACGGAAAAGGGCGACGTGCCTTGGCAATTCAGGATCCGGAGGACCTTGTTCCCAGTGACGAACCGCACCTGGGGGATGCCGTGCGAGTCACGGAGAGTGACACTGATTTGGGATGGAGTGAAACCCTTGCGGGCGAGTTTGGCGATGTGTTCGACGACCTCGTCTGGGGTCGTCTTGAGCCATGTGGGTGGGGCGCGGCGGTAAGGGAGGGCAGAGGCTGGGACGGGTTCAGTCGAGAGTTGGTGGAGAGGTCACCGTGGACGACGACGTACAGATACCCTTTCCGGGAGCGTGCATACGACCCATGGCTGCTCTAGAAAAAAAGGGCCGTCAGCGACGTCGCGGACGATGAGCACGAACGGCCACGGTCATGCACAGATCTTTGTCGGTGAAGCGGACGTTAGAGCAAGAACTGGCGTGATTGCGTAGTATTGGGTATGTCACTTTTGACTCACACAGCCACACACAATTTGACGTCTCTCAAAATGCCACTCCGCCGCCGCCACTGTCGCCGCCAGCGAGCATCAAGGAAATGAGGTTGTACTGCACATCGACCGACACGCTGCCGATGGGTGTACCACGACCATCACGGCGCAACACCACCGGCGGCCACATTCACCCCGTGCGCTCTGCACCCCAGCCAGGCGGGGCGGGCTGGGGGCCGCAAGGCCCCAGCCCAGAGTCTGTGTGTGTAAGGGAGGGTGCTCGGGCTGTCAGTCCACTTGCTCGTCCGTCAGGCGCCCCTCTCCGAGGATCAGGGCCGGACCGCCCTTCAGGCGTACAGTACGAGCAGGGGTGGGTAAAGGAGACGGGAAGGCGCGGTTTCGAGCCTGCGAAAGCTCTCATCAGGGGGCTTACCGCTACCCTGACTGTCTGCCCTTCCGAGGCCGCTTAGGGGATCAGCTACCTGTCTCAACCGCTACCGGGGGAGTTGGCCTATGCGGAGGGCAAAGCCGGGGTGCAATGGCCAGCCCAAGGCGCGACCACCGGCGGGACAGGTTGCGAGGGGGGAATAATGCGAGAGGGGGGTGGGGAGACTTCCCACCCGGCGTGCGCCTGATAAGCGATCACCCTCAGGCACCAGGACCAGAGGGGCACCCTTTCGGGAATTGAGCCCGTCGGGGATTTTTGCGCTGCCATACGGTACCCGCACCGGAACCAACCGGATGCAGGGCCCTCCCTCCGTGCGAGCATTCACACGGAACGACACAGACGTGAGACTACCATGGTCCAGGCTGAGCAGATACACCGCGAGCGCATGCGCGCAACGGCCCAAAAGCACGCCAAGGAGCGCTCATTCGACGACTGCAAGGTCCTCGTGGGGAATCTCATTGGCGAGGACCATGTCAACTACGTCCTCATGTACAATATGCTCACGGGCATTCACATTGCAGTCCGTCTGTGTGTTGTTTTCTCCGGTCTAGCTCATCTCTATCAGGTCTCCCGGCGTCAGGCCAAGATTAAAGACCACTGACTGACGTATATTCTCTGGACTCGGCTCGCCTGGAAAGTCCAGCTTTCCTTTCTATTTCTCCCGCGACTATCGATTCATCATCGAAACGATTCGTCACTCGGAGCACACGTTCCTCTTGTCCATCTTCAAGGCCTATTACGCCCACGTCTAGTCCAACCCCCATCGTGTTAAGCTTCCCAGGAGTCGCAAGATTCACTTTGTAATCATGAACAACCTTTTTCCTCCCCACAAGGACATTCACGAAATGTATGACCTCAAGGGAAGTACCGCCGGCCGCGAGTGTTCGGAGGAAATGGCGCAAAAAAATCCCCGTGCGGTGCTCCGCTGAGTGCTCTCATTCGCGCAAGACGGCCCACTCCAGCATTGTCAGCATCTGATCGGAAATGGTTTGTTGCCATCGGTCAAGCAGATGCAGCTGGGACAAGCAAATTCCATACCGTCGGTACCGAACTGGCGAACATCGGACAGCGGATGAATGGTCTCACGACGTTCACATCCGTCGCCAGGGTCATGGACGAGCTGAACAAGGCCGCGTGGGTACATATCACCTGCCATGGGGTCGCGAAAAGGAGTCGTCCGTTCGAGTCCGGGTTCGCGCTCGAAGACGGACGGTTGACGATTCAACGGATCATGCAATGCGATCTGCAGCACGCCGAGTTTGCATACCTTTCCGCTGGCCACACGAGGGTTGGAGACGAGGAGAGTCCGGATGAGGTGCTCCATCTGGCGGCTGCGATGCAGTTTGCCGGGTTTCGTTCGGTGACTGGGACGATGTGGGCAGTGGACGATGCGCAGACGATCGAAATCACGTCCGTGTTTTACAACCATATGGTGGACGAGTTGGGTCGGTTGGATCATACGCGTATTGCGTATGCGTTGTGGAAGACGACGAGGTCAGTCAGGGTGCCCTTCGATCAACGGATTCTCTACGTGCATATCGGCGCCTAGTGTCGTTCCCTGCATATGCTCTGTATCTTTGTATTCCTCATTGTGGAATTGCTTACCACCATGCTATTATTCTAGCCCATAGTTTAGATGCGATCTAACAAGTTGGACATCATCGCCAAACGAACGAAATTCCTGTGTGAAATGGCCCAGGGTACATCTACCTCAGGGCAATCTGTCACGCACACATATCCTCGACTTTGTCCCTCACGTGTGCGTCGTGTCGATCGTGGGCGCTTAGGCGCTGCACTCTCCTCCCCTTCCTCGGTTTTGGGCGTAGGTGACAGTATCAGCGTTTTACGCGTCAGTATCCAGAAGCATTCACAACACGTCCAGAAAACACACATCGTCGTGTCGCCTTTTTTTTGCGCCACCTTCTTGCCCTTGAGTCCCTCGACCCGGTTATCAAACGCCTCGTCCTCGTCCTGCTGTTGATGCGCCTCCAACACTGCCTCAACCTCACGCAGCTGCTCGGCGCTTGTCGCCCGCGATTTGGCTAGAATATCGCTCGGGTGTACAAAGACGCCCCATGCGTACAGCTAGTCACGGGTCGACAGCAAGATCTCGACCAGCCTCTCGACCGAGCGTTCCGACCTGATTGCCAGAAGTCCGAGACAGAACGCGATGTCACGCCACTGCGCACGTCCTCAGTTAGCTAGGAACGTCGGCAGAGCTTGTCCACGTTTTGCTTCTGTTTTTTTTTTTTTTGGTCACCATAAGCTCGTGCACCTAAAAACACATCGGACACACCTTGTCAAGAAAATGTAGTGCGTCGTACTCTGAACCGTCTTTCTGTCCACGGTGTGCCCAGTCGAGGACAAGTGGCTAATGACTGTACTGGATGTGAGTCAAGGAAACACGGGCGCACGAATGCACCATCAGAAAGTATTATAGATCGCATCGTCCTTGGCCGACAGCTCGGTGGAAACACAGCCGTACGAGATTTGATATGCACGGCTCCCTGTCTTCCAGACACTTGGCCATCTCACCCAGCTCATCCTTGACCTTGATCACCCCGTCGAAGATGAGTACCATCAACATATTCTCCAACACTCTTCGCCTGACGGCTGGCTGCACCCTGCGTCGACATCAGTGACAACAACGCATGGGGTGCGGCAACCGCCACCCCCGGATGTGATCTCGAGGTTGGCAACTCCACATCTTCATCCATCGCATCCAGATCTCGCCCTTCCTGGTCGTAAATCACCGTCGCGTCTGATGACAATGGCGGGGTAGATGACCCGCACGTAAATGCACGCCAACGTGCACCATTCCTTGCACAGACGAGGGTTTTTTATGTATCTTGCAGTGTTTGAACACCGGGTTGCTCACCTTCATCCAGAGGGTCTTGTCCAGGAGGAAACCTGTTCAATGTGTGGTAAGTGGTAGACGCGTGGGGAAAGAGGTGGATCACCCCTGACCTTTTGCGTGCTGCCTTCGAGCCGTTGAAGTACAACACAGGTATAGCGCCCAAGCATCAGATCAGCCTGGAAAGAGACAGCCAACTGTCAGGGGAAACCACAGCATGTTACATTGCCCATACGTACACCTTTTCCAACATGACAATCCATTTTGCCATGATCGCGCATCAGCAGGTAGGGAGCGATTTCGAGGAACCTGATCAAGGACGTGAGTGGCCAAGTCGTTAAAGCCTGCCACTGTAGACCTGCCAAAGATTATTGACCATGTTGTGACGAACCATCAAGGTCTTCATCTCTTTCGTCGGTCCTTGTCTGGGATGTAGACGTCCATACCGCCGTTGGTGTGTGGTGTGTTCGCATGGCCGAGGCGGTCTTGAGGTCCCTTGTCTGACGAGATTGGTTCCTGGGGTACATACTCGATTTGAACGAGCGCGGCCAGGAAGGCGGAGGAAGGAAGGGTGTTCCGTGATGGGTGTTTAACTCTGAAGTCGTTTTTTCCCTGGTGGTGCCTTTGGGTGGTATGTAGTTTTTTTTATCGTAGTATGGGATGGTCGACGTCTGTACTATCCGGCACTGAACGGAGTGCGAGGGGAGGCGATACGGTGGCGTATTCATGTAAGCCTGTGTCCAATGCGCCAAGCACAAATCACCTTGTATGCCACAACCGAATGCCCCAAGGGCGATTGTGCGCTAGCACTGTAGAAGTTGCACAAGACAAACAGTTGAAGGTGCGAGGCAGGTGCGTCTGTCGGAAAACGGAAGGCAAGAGGTGGAGTGTCGGAGGCACAAGGAAGATCGTCTAAGAAGACGCGAACAAAGTGACGACGACGACGTTGCACATGAGTGCGTGCGGAGACGGGATTTAGAGAATGCCGCGGGAAAGAGGGAGAAAGAGGTGCGTTACGGTTGGATTCCAGGTGGAGCGCGCGAGGAAAATGTGCGTCGAAATCATGCACATCGTCGCACCAGAGTCGACCCAACTCACCACCGCCGTCGCCACCAGCGAGCACTACTGCGCATCGACCACCAGCTCCAGGCAGAGCAGATATGCCGCAAACGCAAACGCGCAAAGGCCCAAAAGTACGCTGAGGAGCGCTCACTTGACGACAACATGGTCCTCGTGGGCAATCTCATTGGCGAAGTCCGGAGGACCACACCAACCACGTTCTCATGTACAATATGCTCACGGGCATTCGCATCGCGGTCCGTCTCTGTGTTCTGTTCAGTGCGGTGGCTCATCTTGGCCAGGTCCCAGTGCTGCCAGGCCAAGATCAAACGACCACTGTCCGAGGTACGACAAGTATTCCTTTGAAATGCGGCTCCTCTCGTCTTTTTCTCCACGCACGCTCACGTTTCACGGTGTCGGAAATGAGGTCACGCCACCGGTAAAGTATGACTTCAAGTTCAAAGACTATCGTATTCTCACCTCAACCTCGCAGACTATCCCCTTTCCCTCACCGCAAGGCACATTCTATCCGGATCGGCTCTCCCTGAATATCCAGCTCCTTTTACTATTCCCCCCGCAACTCTCGATTCATCAAGACCATCCGCCACTCGGAGCACAAGTTTCTCTTGCCTATCCTAAAGGCCTATTATGCCCGCGTCAAGTCCAACCCCCATATCCTCCTCTCTCGCTTTTATGACCTCCATCATGTCAAGCAGCAGGTACCAATCGTTGGGATGATTTGCGAGGTTGTTCAAGGAGATCGACCTCTCTGGATGTCCACGTGAGTGAAGCTTCAGATGCTCTCTTGCAAAGTAAATGGCCTCACCAAGATCATCCGCACCACCCAGCTGCATGTATCGATTCGCAAGGCACAGAGAGAGGTGGCACAAAACACGCGACCGATTCGGGCGCCCTGGCGAACAAAGCAACAGCGCCCATCTGTTGAGGTCAATGGCCAAGCTGCTGATACCAAGTATAGAGACTAATCGCGAGGCGACACAAGGAGGTGGATCGGTCCTCGTTTCCTGGAGGACGAAGCTCCAGAACCTCCCGGTCAAGGAGGATAGCTTCCTCGATGGTCTCCATTCCTCCGAGTTGTTGGTACCACCACCAGAGGTGGTATGAAAGCTGGCTCAAACTATCAGCTCGCAGGGGGTGGCCAGGAGTGCACATTGCGAGCGCTTCACGATCAAGGGCGATCGCCTCCTTGATGTAGCGCGCTTCGGTGCCTTGCTCAAACTCGGTGCCTAGCGATTCTGCGCGCGAAAGTAATTCTTCGACAGTTTGCCAAGTCACTTGCCCGTCCTGGTCGTTGACGCAATGAGGCTGGAAACCTGACTAGATCTACTGGGACATACCACAGTGGGGCTAAGATATGAGTGCGCTCCCGGGAGCGGCTCTCGAACGGTTGGCCGCGTCACTTGCTCGTTCTAGTCGTCGACCTTGCCAGTCCCAGGATTGTCAGGGAAAGAATTGAAGTCGCTTGAAGGTGGTGGTTAGTGCGAAGGGTGCTATGTTGTGTGTCCAAGACAGCGAGGCCAGAAGGTTGTGTACCAACCAAGTTGTCGGATGACGACAACAGCGACCAGTTCAAGTTATTTCTAATTCCTGCACAACTCGCATAGCACAATGACTATCGTCTCTCTAACTCGTTTTTGGCCTACAGTAGCTTCAAGTAAGTGTGTCCTGCTCTGAGGTCGTCTGCCACCGGAGCCCTCGCCGGCTGCGTACACTGCATATTGTCGATACTTGTTTTTGTTGATTGTCTGAAGCCTAATGATTCCAGTATCACTAGTTCCACCTGTGAGGCTGGTCCAGCGGACTCGCTGCTTTGCGCACCCTCCTCACTCCAGGGGCTCACCTACCACAAGCGATCCATAAGGATATCAAAGAGAAGTCATGATCGTGCATAGCGGACGTATCCATAAAGAATAGCAAAAGCCTACATTTTGATTGCTGTTTGCAGGGCATGCGCTAGACGGTAAACATCCCCGCCTACCCAGAATGCTCGATCTAACGGACGGTTACCTACGCAACGCCGCTCCACCAAAGAAAAGACGAAGACCATCCATCAGGAGATCAACGTTGACGTGGTGTTGGCGTCATACTTGAAGTTGGGCTGAATGACCCTGTGCGATGACACCTAACGGGTGTTGTCATCCAGACGCAAGCTAGTAAAGTGTATTTACATCGGTTCGTAAAGCAAATGATACCACGATAACAATCACACAACGAGAAACACGAAGCAAGACAGCGAGCGCATGCAGGGTATAACACTAGGCACCAATATGCACGTAGAGAATCCGTTGATCGAGGGGCACCCTCACCGACCTCGTCGTCCTCCACATCGCGTACGCCGCACGCGTATGATCCAACCGACCCGACTCGTCCACCATATGCGTGTAAAACACGGACGTGATCTTGTTCGCCTGCGCATCGTCCACCGCCCACATCGTCCCAATCACCGACCGAAACCCGGCAAACTGCATCGCAGCTGCCAGGTGAAGCGACTCGTCCGGACTCTCTTTGTCTCCGACCGTCGTGTGGCAGGCCGACAGGTACGCGAATTCAGCATGCTTCAAGTCCAACTGGCTGATCCGCTGGACCGTCAGCCGTTCATCTTCGACAGCGAATGCGGACTCGAACGGATGGCTCTGATCGGGGAGTCCATGACAGGCGAGATGTACCCATTCGTTCTTTTCCAGTGCCTCTGTCACCCTCGAAATCGACGAATCTTGTCCCTCGATCGAGGTGAACGTCGTGAGACCGCCCAAGATCCGTGCGAGGTTGGCCAATTCCCTGCCGACGGACCGTAGTTTATTGGTCCCTCTCGCGTTCGCTTGTCCGACGGCAACAAAACGTTTCTGCCTAGGTGCAGAACCCGAGGAAGTGGATTGCCGAGCCCGAATGAGGGCGCTCAGGGTGGGAGTATATGATGAGATGTACAAATCCGAAAATCCCTTCTGGCCCTTCCTATACGGGGCAGCAGCGTGCAGCGGCAAAAGAGAGAACTCGGCGGTAGGACACCACCAGACGCGGGAATGAACAGGGTATGCGAGTTTGGAATGGAGGCGATCAGCGATGGGGGAAACAACCTGGTCCCAAAGATCTCGCAAGAATACTTGCAAGTCTGTCGTGATTTCGTCTTTTTTTGCCCGCTCGGTTAATTTACCGAGGTTAGACACCAGTAGTCGAACATCCTCCTGTGTGACCAACAACGGCACGTGGATAGGATCACTGTTAAGAGAGACAACGAGGGCGTCGCAGCTGTACTGACTTGCATTCACAATGATGACTGGTCCATCACTGGCTGCAAGTCGGAGATCGGGGAAGAGCAAGGGGAGAAGGAAGCGAGAAAGACCAGGCAATTCGCGGATCTTCGACACTGTGTCTGCCAGTTTCACGTTTAACCGCCAAATACGATCATGTTGGTCTCCACCAGCGGAATTGAGAACATCTCGAATGAGTGAGGTCAGATGGGTATAGTCATCTGCCAATGTCTTTCCTTCTGAGCCAGATGCGACTACATCATCAAGTGGGGAACGGAGGCGAGCGAGCTGGTTCCAAGAGAGAGCACGGCCTTGTTCGAGCACCTCGACAGCACTTGTTGGGGACTGGTTACGAAGACAAGCCGAAAACGCGTCAATTGCAAGTGTGGCCGATTGTATCCTCAGAACGGCAAGATGCTGGGGTAAAGATGGGAGTGCGGCAAGGTATTGAATAAGCAACCGGAGAGCTGTTTGATACGCAAGAATGGTTGAAGAGTGATGGAACCTTTCAGCTGCACTGATCCAAGCTCCCGTAGCAGAGAGATCTTTAGATGATGCCAATTGTGTGTTGTAGGCGAGCTCATTGTAGAGAGAAAACATTTTATCTTTGTCATCTTCTCTGCAGAGCTACATTAAAAAATGATGAGCACAAAATGCAATGACACTGAACAAAAAATGGAACCTGCTGGTACTGATCGGCAAGACAATTTGCGAGGTTCTTTAAAGACAATGACCGCGATGGGTGGCCTGGCGGACGAAGCTTCAGAGCCTCGCTATAGAGATCAACGGCCCCGCTGAGGTCTTCTACCGCTCTGAGCTTCCAGTACCGATCGGTGAGACAATTTGCGAGGTTGTTCAGAGGCGTTGATCGCGATGGGTGCCCTGGTGGACGAAGCTTCAGAGCCTCTCTGAGGAGGTCAACGACCTCGCTGAGGTCTTCCACCGCACCGAGCTTCCGGTACCGATTGTTGAGAGAATTTGCGAGGTTGTTCAATGACCATGACCGGAATGGGTGCCCTGGTGGGCGAAGCTTCAGAGCCTCTCTGTGGAGGTCAATGGCCCCACTGAGATCCTGCAGTCCACCCAGCAGCAGGTACCGATCGTCGAGATGATTTGCGAGGTTGTTCAAGGAGATCGACCTCCCTGAATGCCCAGGTGGGTGAAGCTTCAGACCCTCTCTCGCAAAGTCAATGGCCTCGCTGAGATCATCCGCACCACCCAGCTGCGCGTATCGATTTGCAAGGTAAATAGAGAGGTTGCACAAAATACACGACCGATTCGGGTGCCCCGGCGGACAAAGCAACAGCGCCTGTCTGTTGAGGTCAATGGCCTCACTGAGATCCTCAACTTGGCCGAGCTGCTGATACCGAAGATAGAGATGAATCGCGAGGCGGCACAAAGAGTCGGATCGCTCCTCGTTTCCTGGCGGACGAAGCTCCAGAGCCTCCCGCTCGAGGAGGATAGCTTCCTCGATGGTCTCCATTCCTCCGAGTTGTTCGTACCGCCGCGAGAGATGGCATGAAAGCTGACTCAAACTATAAGCTCGCCGGGAGTGGCCAGGAGTACACATCGCAATCGCTTCACGATCAAGGGCGATCGCCTCCTCGATGTAGCGCGCTTCGGCGCCTTGCTGAAACTCGGCGCAAAGCAATTCTGCGCGCGAAAGTAGTTCTTGAAAAGTTTGCCGAGTCACTTGCCCGTCCTGGTCGTTGACGCGATGAGGCTGGAAACCTGACGAGATCTGCTGGGACATACCATGGTGAGGCTAACCTGTGAGTGCGTTGAAGCAGTTCTTGAACGGTTTGCTGCGTCACTTGCTCGTTCTAGTCGTCGACCTTGCGAGCCCCAGGATTGTTGGGCAACAAATCGAAGTCGTTTGAACAAGGTGGTAAGAGCGAAAGGTGTTATGCTGTGCGTCTGAGACAACGAGGCCGGATGGTCGTGTACCAGCCATGTTGTCGGATCTTATTTCTAATTCCTGCACAGCTCGCATAGCACAGTGACTATCGTTTCTCTAAGTTATTTTTAGCTTACAGTAACTTCAAGTAAGTGTGTCCTGCTCCGAGGTTGTCTGCCACCGGAGCCCTCGCCGGCTGCGTACACTTCATATTGTCCATACTTGTTTTCGTTGATTGTCGGAAGCCCAAAGATTCCAGTGTCAGTATAGGTCTACCCGTGCTGGTCCAGCGGACTCGCTGACTCGCGCACCCGCCTCACCTACCACAAGCGATCCATAAGGATATCAAAGAGAAGTCATGATCGCGCATAGTGGACGTATCCATAAAGAACAGTTAAGCCTACATTTTGATTGCTGTCTGCGGGGCATACGCTAGATGGTAAACATCCCCGCTGCCTATCCAGATTGCTCAATCTGACGGACGACCACCCACGCAACGCCGCTCCACCAAAAACAAGACCAGGACCATCCATCAGGCGATCAACGTTGACGCGGTGTTGGCGTCATACTTGAAGTTGGGCTGAATGACCTGCCTGGACTTGTAGTACCTCGCCAGTCGGTGGATTCGACTCTCGATCAGGATCAGGCGGAACTTCGAGTCCTTGTCTTTCCGGTTGACCTCGAGGTGTTTGCGGACGGAGATCGCTTTTTTGATCAGGTGGTAGAGGTCTTCGGGGATGGAGGGTGCGAGGCCTGAGGGGCGTCAGTGGGGTGGATCGAGAGACGTGTCACACAGAAAGGCGACGTACCTTGGCTTTTCAGGATCCGGAGGATCTTGTTCCCGGTGACGAACCGCACCTGGGGGATGCCGTGCGAGTCACGGAGGGTGACACCGATTTGGGATGGCGTGAGACCCTTGCGGGCGAGTTTGGCGATGTGTTCGACGACCTCGTCTGGGGTCGTCTTGAGCCATGTGGGTGGGGCGCGGCGGTAAGGGAGGGCAGAGGAGGCTGGGACGGGTTCAGTCGAGAGTTGGTGG
>JBBPLE010000596.1:1403-12082 GCA_038089675.1 Boletales sp. KT-2023b | reverse complement strand
CTTGATTTTGGTTGATACAGTATCCATGGACATGATGCATTTCATGAGGTTTACTGTAACTCTGGCAGCAAAATATCTGATTAGGACATTTTCATTGGAGATTTCAGAGATTTGAATGTGATTTCTAAATTCAGCAATGTATCAGGTGAGATTGGCCATAGAGTTCCCTTTCATTCATAATGAATTAAGGGCAGTGATGGATACAGCCTTGCTATCATGGTGATAGAAGGTGGTTTCAAAGGCTTCTTTGAAGTCATCCCATTTGACTTCTTCTTTGTTGGCTAAGATTTTAATGTGATAGGTTGCTGCCCAGGTGGCAGCAGATCCCTTAGTCATATAGGAAAGAGTGTATGCCACTTGCTTGGTATCATTATTGTATACTTCTTCATTGACCATGAAGTAAAATGTTACCAAGGCTAGCCAGGCTTTGGCTGTGGCATAGCTCCCATCAAAATGATTGGGAGGGGTGATATGGAGTTCTATTGGTTTGATAGGATGAGCTTGGTCACTTATATTGACAGAGGGGATGGGGGATGATGGTTCTGTGGGTGGGAGAAATGGGGGTAGAATCTGTGGGTGGGGAACTGGTGTGGGGGTGATGGTGGATGGGACGGTTCCTCTGGTGAAATGGAGGTGATGTGTAAGAGTTAATGTGGAAGGTGGTGTGGGTATCCTTGTTAAGGATAACTGTGCTGAGAGTTCATTGGAGAGGTGAGTGTCTAGGGGGTTCTTGTGGGTGGGGATGTAGAGATCTTTGTCTTCTACATCTGTGGATGCTGGGGTGGTGTGGTGCAAAGAATCTGAGTCTGAGGGGTGGGTTTCTTGAATGCATTCCTGGTAGAAGTGTGAATCTGGGGTGCAAAGGTTGCCCAAAGGCCTAGGGTTTCTGGGGTGCTGGTGTGAAATGGTGGGATCTACTAGATAGTAGTCCTATTGAAGAGAAAGCAATTCCTTTTGTTACACTTGGCCTGGGTAAGGACAAGTGTAGATCTAACGATAATCACCTAGGTCAAGGACTGGGGCTGTGGGTTACATACTGATGTAAGTCAGGGACTCTGGAAATGAAGGCTAAGGGTTCCAGTGGATGAGGGGCGTGTTCTTACACCAGATGATGTCAAGGATCTTCCCAGAAGGATTGTAGAGGTTCTGGGTGGTGAGGACTAAGAATGATGAGGAGGAGGCACTAAGGCCAACTTAGGGATGAGCTCAGAGGAGGACTAGGGAGGTGAAGGTGAAAACCTAAGGTAGGAATTGCTTAGAGTTTACTGTACATGAGTGGCCAGTATTTATACTAAGAGGTGCCAGTCATATTGAGTCACCTGGAGTCAGTGGATAGCCCTAAGGCTGCATAAACTAAGTATAATCCTATGCAAAACTGTGCAGAGGTGCTGTGATCAAAGGCTATGAATGATGATGGAAAATGAGAGTAATAAATAGCATGGGCTGCACGAAGGGAAATGCATAGAAATAGGATCAGAGATCTCTATGTAAAAATAGATAGTAGGCATAAATAGACATGGTGAAGTCTAGAACATGAAGGGAGATTAATATCACTGTGTTGCATAGTGAAAGAATCAAAAGAGAACTGAGAAAGATTGTTATGTAACATGGAAAGAAAAGATAAGGGGGTATCATGAATTGTAACAAAAAACTTGGATCCCTTTTCAAGCTGACAATTCTCTTGCCTCTTCCTCCCTTCACTTAGATTGCCATATGCAGGAATATTTTCACCACTTTACCTACCTGGGTCTGCATCACAGTGGTAGTGACATCTACCCTATGTGCAATTGTTATAGAGCTTGCATACAGTGCTGGAGGCATGAGTGATGGGGATCTGCTCACAGGAGCATTTTTCATGGGAATCTCTCAGGCTTAACATGTATCCTTGCAACCACATTGTACACAACTACCAATTTTCCTTGTAAGTAATCCATTCATATATCAACAACACTCATTTATTACATATTACAGCTGGATATAAGGCAATAATGATCTCAATGATCATCATTTTTTACATCCTCATATATTCAAAATGCATAATTCAAGTTATTCACAAGCCTGCTCAACTAAGGCTGAGGGTATTACTGGAGTCCTTCTTACCAAATCAAAAGGTACATTAGCAACACAGCCATTTTAACCCAAAATGTTCATGAGTATTGTGCAACCAGCTTTATAGATATGATTTCATGAATTTGCACAGAAGCTAGTATGTATTTAAAGATTGATCTATAAAAATTTGAGCTCAAGTCAACTAAAAATGTTGAGTTGAGTAACCCCTGTAGGGTTTTCTATTTCTTTTGTTGAGAAAGAATGCTTCTGTGGGGGATCTTTCTCTCTCTCATGCTACATTCCCATAATCTATATCTTACCTTGGATTGAAGGTCTTGTCACCTTTAACTCTCCTAGATCTGACAGAAGAGAAAGTTTTCCTTCACATTCATTGCTTCATCAAGAATTTTCACCTCTCTTTTCAAGTTGTTATCTTGTATTAGGAAAATGCTCCTAAAAATAATTGAATAAATACTTTAGATTCATTCATAATATATATATTTCTATACATTGTCTATATTATCATGAATTAGTTAATATTCTAGGATAGAACATGATGAATAAATATGGATAATATTCTTTAATTTATCAGCTATTTCTAACTATTTCATATAAAAATAATACAAGTAAAAGTATAGTAAAATTATATCAACAAGTATACAGTGAGCTCAAAAACCTTTTCATACTAACCTCAAATGCAGTGTGCAAAGCACACTGTCCAACACTGAGAAATTTGCTCAGCTTTGATGGAGTTATAAATAGTACATATCCTTTGGCTACAAAATTATCTCCTGGATCTTGTGATTTGGTTTACATGTCATTGAGATATGAATATTTTAAAACCACAACACCATGGAAAGGGTTTTTGAGCATTTGAATTTACAGAAGTATTTTGATATTATTAGTACTTGATATAGCCTCCTTTTGCTCTAATCACTGCCTAAATCCTTCTAGGCATGCCCTCAATCAACTTCTGACACTCTTCAACTGGTATCTTTTCCTGTTCCTTCTAAACTCTGTCTTATAATTCATAAATTTCATTAGAAGGGTTTTCATGCTCTGTAAGCCTCCTTTTGAGCCATTCCCAAAGATGTTCAATAGGATTTAGGTTAGGAGACTGCAGGCCAAACCATAGTCCTAAAATCCTGCTTCTCTAGTCACTTCTTGATCTTTTTGCAGGTGTGCTTGGAATCATTATCTTACTGGAAGATGGTGTTAAGAGGATTAAGATCATAATACTTCAGGGTTTGCTAAAGCTCATCCTTCAAAATTTAAAGGTAGAGGTCTCCATCCATCCTACCATTAATCTTGGTAGCAAATCCAACCCCTTTCTATATTATACACTCCCACAACATCAAAGAACCTCTTCCAAACTTTAGGATTTCTTGCATCAGCCTATCACTAAGCCCTTCACATGTCTTTTTTCAAGCCCATTTATGTCCATTTGACTCTAGATGATTGATTTTGGTCTCATCTGACCATATCATCATTTTCTAATCCTCTATAGTTCAATTTTTGTGAGCAATGGCAAAATCCATATGAGCCTTGCAATGTCTAGCTGAAAGGATGAGATGTTTGGACTTGACCACAGCTTTTATACCAGATTTTTTCAAATGAAGATGAACTATACTGGTAGAGAGAGGTTGGTTGATGATGTTGGTGAGAGCTTTGGTCACCTGGACTGCATTTTCAGCTCTATCAGAGGTGATGAGATGCTGAGCATAATGAATATTGACAGAAATAAGCTTAGAAGAACAACCACCAGCATCTTTTGGAAGGGTAGAATACATCATGGATTGAAGTTTGGATATAGCAGAAGGGCTGACATCAGTTTGCTTGGCAATAGCTTCACCAGAGTGACTAGCATCAAGCAAAAAAAGGATGGTATTTTATTGGATAAGAGAAAGGGATTTGACAATGATGTGGATGGGAATCAAGAAGTATGTGAGCTATTTTAAACTTATACATACTATTTATGTGTATATCTTTGTTTGTACTAACAAACAGAAGCAAATTCTCCATGATTTCACTATGATCCTGGTTCTCAATTCAAAGCTCAAAAACTCTTTCCATAGTGCTGTGATTTTAAAATATTCATATCTCAATGGCATGTAAACTAAATCACATGACCCATGAGGTGATTTTGTAGCCAAAGGTATGTACTACTTATGACTCCACCAAAGCTAAGCGAAATTCCCACAGTGTTGGGCAGTGCACTTCATGCATTGCATTTAGGGTTAGTATGGAAAGGGTTTTTGAGCTTACTGTATGTTCCTTTCAACCTGGATGACAAGGATATGTAAGCTGTTGGATTTGGGGGCATAAGCTGACCATGGTTCCAGAAGTTGTTGGATTCTTAGTGTCCCCTAGTTATACTTCTTCTGATCCAGACAGCAAAGGTATGTGAGCTATTGAATCTAGGAGGTGGGGGCATGAGCTGACTGTGGTCTTAGAAGTTTTCAGGTTCTCAGTGCCTCCTAGTCATGTTTCTTCCAGTCTGGACAATAAAGGTATGTGAGCTACTAAGTTTGGCAGTATAAGCTAACCATCATTGCCCTTCTTAGCTACATGAGGTGTCTTTGGCCTTCCATCTTTTTCATTTAATTCAACATTATAGATCTAGTCATCCTTAACCTTGAATTGGAGATAAAAGTTTTTTGGATGTCTTGTATAAGCAATTGAAAACCCAAACCAACAACAGGGGTGAAACACAATGATCCTAGACAAAGATAGACAGGAAGTAAGTCAAGCTATCACCAGTGAGCAACTTAGAAAGGCCAATTGCCCTGAGATGCACATAAGCTCGATGATATCAAGACTAAAGACTATGATACATGGAGTATGACTATTTATATGTATACAAGAACCAGCATGGACCAAGCAGTGTAGTAAAACCCTATAACAAGCCCTAAAACCTAAGGCTGCACATGAGGTCATAATAATGCAGAATTGCCAAAGAAATGGTAAGGAAATGAGCAGGACAAGAATGAGAACAAATGAGAACAAGACTAGATGAAAGGAAATCAAATGTCAATATCAAATAAGAACAATGATGTCATCAAGAACATCAAAGAAGGGTCCAGAACAACTCACAGGAGAAGGTGTGAGGTCCAGAAAACAGACACAAGGTGTGCTTAGTCCAAGGATCAAAAAGCGATTATGACATGAATGAAGAACATATGGAAAAAGAGAGCACAGAAATAGAATGCCAGTCAGTTCTACATGCTAACCCTAGGGCTATCCTCAAAATCAATAGAGCTGAATCAATGCCACCTGTAGAAGAGCCTAGAGGAGATTGGCTGGAACAACCTCATACTGTATAGCTTATTGGCCACTTTGTCCTCATAATGACATGCCTTTTCAGTGCTGTGAATGGACATAATTTAAATAAGTATTGGCTTCCAATAATCACAATGCTGCATCTTTCATTACAAACATTGCTGTTGCTTCCTATGAATCCAATTCATATAATGCAAGTGCCTGGAGTGAAGCTTTAAAGCAGAAACTTTTGTCAACTAATGGCTCTGCTCTTGGGGGAGTTTCAATCTCTGATCTTGTGAATTAGTGTCAAGAGATGGTCAACAACAGAGTCACTTAAGACTTTTTCCATATGGTTGCTCATATACAACTTGCTTTGTATAATTATGGTGTGTATTTGGTTTAGTCATACTAGCCAACATCTATTCTCTCTAGTGAGAGTGAGAATGTCCAAGCATTCTACAAGAAGCACATTGCTGCTCTACCTAACCACCCCAAACCAAAAACCTTTGGAGATTGGATCACTAGAGGTACTGAATATGCTTATATTGATGCAGGCAGTTTTTTATATATTCTCCTTTTTCTTTCTAGAATAGAGCTAAGGTCTGTTATAACCAGGTCTACAATCAAGGTTTCCTGGGGGCTAGGAAAGATGCTCAAAGATCCCAGCTATGTACAACTTGGTCACTATCACTTTCCTTTAAAAAAACCCCCTCCACTTTGAAAATTTCATAGATCTTCAACACCTGATCAATTCCATTATCATTACTGTTTCTAAACCCAAGGAATTTGTTTCCTTGAAGGTCTGGTTGAATGATGACATCTTAGACTGTACTTGGATAAAAGGATTAGACAAGATGTTTGACAAGCTCAAATCACAGTAATGTCTTGCTTATCTCTTTTTGTAAATCTGGAAGAAGTTGAAATACCATGATCATAACCTGCAGTAATTTCAAGCTATCAAAGCACTTGTGATGAAATTGGAAATCCTGTAGAATTCCAATATTCTTTGATGACAATTTTTGGGAACTGTTTTGAGGCAATTTCACTCAAGATACCTCAACTGTGTCTCAATAGCAGGTTATGCCATCTCCTCTTGTCTATTTTCCTATGGTGGTTATTAACACCACTTTTGATCCCAAACACTGCAATAACTGCATATATCCCTGCTCTAGTGACTGGTTCATTAACTTGGAGTGAACTAGTCTTCAGAGATATCATGCAGAATATGCTGCAGTGGTGAAGAGGATAAAAGAGCTGAGAGATCAGGTGAGTTCTCTAAAACATACTATTGTATTTGATGATTGTCTTGTTTTATAATAAGGTGTGGAGATTCTATCCAAAAGATGTGAGGTCCAGAGAAACCTCATATATATGTTTACCTGGACAAGTTCTTGATGAGGCTGGATAAAAAACTCACTTAAAGTTGATGACTATTTATCTAACTCAGTAACTCACAGTGTTCTTGACATTAGAAATGTTGATGGTATTCTGATGACACTAGTGTGTTCATGCTTACCTTCCATATTAAAAAAGAACCTAACAGCTAATTTTGTTGGATCCTTCAATGGAAAGGATATTTTGTACTCAAGACAATCATCTAATCAATCCCACCCATTTAAATCCCTTCATTTCCCTTGGTATAATACTGTAGGTACACTACTCAGGTGAGACCTCATTAAATGCAGAAATACTTGCTATATTAAATTTAACTTACTCAGGGACAAGATGCCTCCCCCCCCAACATACATCCTCATCAACTATGTGTAAAAGGAGCATGACACACAAATGTCTTCCAACTTCTGCTATTCACATCATCAGAACTGGAAAATCACCAGGATCTCTATCAGAACTTGACCACAGTTTTTGGAGAAACATTTGCATGAATTGAAAATATGGTACTGTTCATCCAAAGTTTGAAATCAACTGCTGATAAAACACTCCTTAAATGAGCAAATATCTTCCACATGAGTATGAAATTCTGATGGATGTGGTCAACACTTTGCCTGACAGTTCATGGTTCCCAGTAGCTTCTTTTATATCACTTGCAGTGAATATCAATCTATACACTGAGGCTCACAGAGACAAAAAGGACATGGTACTTTGTCTGGTGATGTTCTTCTGTGAATTTGAAGGAGGTGTCTTGGTAATGTATGAGCAGGGCCTTGTGCTTGAATTGAGGGCAGGAGGCATTGTACCATATTTATTGAGTTTAATAATGTTTATACAGTATTGTGATGCTTCATTTTATGCCCTTGGGATTTGGTATTCACCACTCAACCTTACCTTTCAACATGTACTTCCTTCTAATGCACATCTTGCCTATTTAATATTTTATCTTGAATCCATGTGTGTTACCATGGCAATTCTTGATGCTGTTCAATGCCCTTTGTTGGGTTTACAATTGGCTGTCTTTACTAACAGCCTTAATACAGTCCAACTATTCAATAATCTTGCCACTTACAATTGGATGGCTCTTCTTGTAGCTAATGCTTTTACATATGACTACCTGCATTGATCTCCAGGTTTTTCACATTCCTGGATGATACAACAATGTTGCTGATTCACTTTTGTGCTAATTAGCTAAGCAGGTTTCCCATGCATTTTCTGGGCTAATTATTTATGATATTCAACCCCTTCAATCCACACTGGGGGCAGCTTTTTACATGATTTCTTCAACCCAGATGTCCAAGCAACCCATTTGCAAAGCCTGAAGCATGGAGTAGCTCATTATTGAGCATTCCATCACCTTTGGCTATTCTCTTGATTGATCTACTCATGCTACCTACTCATCTGCCCTCAATTCCTATCTTATGTTTTGTCACCTTTATCACCTTGACTTGAGCCCATCTTGAATCAGATACTTTATCTTTGTTTATCACTCTTATGTCATAACACATTGAACCATGTTCTGTTCACACCTATCTTGCAGATATCATTGTTGAACTGGAATCTCATTACAACTTTGATCATGTAGCTTGATAAATCCAACTTGTTGTTTGCACTCTCAAAGGGTCCATATGTTATATTTCACACCCAGTCAAGCAAAAGATATCATTGACTCATGATGACCTACTTCTTGTCACTCATCAATTACCTTCTCCACTCTCTTATGATGACCTTCTGTTCCTTACCATTCTCCACATCAGCTTTTTTACTTTACTCCATTTTGATGAACTGATCCAACCAGATGGTGTACACTTACAACAACTCTTAAAACTTTCCTTTCACATTTCTGTCCATCTTTTCTCATGCTCTTTCAGTATTTTCATTCCACACTCAAAACAAATCATCTTTTTGAGGGTGATTGGGTTTTATTACAACAAAATATATTGCCACCTGACCCTTATGGCATTTTCGTCCACTATTTATCAGCTCACAATAAACACTTTCATCTGCTTCCCCATCTTTAGGTCTGCTGGGATGGTTCTCCTCCTATCCATTTCTGGTTTCTTGGATGTCTTCATGGTTTTTTCCCACAAGCATATGGTGGACATTCTCTGCATGCTGGTGGTGCAACCTCTCTTGCTGCTGCCAGTGTCCCCCCTTCCCAAATTCAAGCTATTGGCTGATGGCATTCAAATGCTTTTGAGTGTTATATTCATTATCATCCCACCCTTCTTCAAGCCTTTGTCTTTCATGGCTGCTCTGTTCATGATCCTCTGTTTGCCTCCTTGCTTTAATTTTTTCCCTCATCTTTTGGCATCTCACCTTCTATGCTTCATCCCATCAATTTACTCTTCCACCTTTCACACAATCCTCCCTTCCTCCTTCTTTACACACAATAGCCTGCTTTGCATCCATGCCTCATTTGTGTTTCCTTGTTGTCATGATTTCTGTTTACTTCACTTATCATTGTTGCCATCTTTAATATACACACAGAATCACTTCAGTAAAGTAGTTTAGCCAAAAAGATTGCAGAGACAGTCAGCAACATATGCCAACAGGCTGGACTCTCAGCAACACCTAAGTATCTACCTGTTTATAGATATGGAGCTAACAGCAGTCAACAAAAATATGAAATAGTTATGAAAAGATTAAAAATATTACTCAGCAGAGTCACACAATGTGGCAGCACATATATCCTTTGTGAGATAAGATTGCATTCCAAACAACTCAAAAGTATATAGATATTCTGAGCTTACAAAATATGTGGAAAGAAAGTAGCTACAGTACTATGAGTCACCAAAATAGCCATAAGGGAACATAAACTACATAGTGCCAGAGGACAATGGACCAGGTTGAGAAGCTGATTGACCAATGAACTGTCAGGATGAGCAAGTGGTAGTTTGAATGCCAGGTGCATTGTCAATCACACAGGGATGTGGATAGAGGGCAGTTTCCTTGATGATCTAGGACTGCTGCCCCTCACACCCAAGAGGTTCCTAGTGAATATCTTAAATACTGAGAAACAGATTAGAAATAACACTTATATTCCTTTGTTATGCATGCTTAACAACTGGGCCTTGAATTCTCTTCCCACTTCTACATGACTACTGTTACACTTGGCCCAGGTAGAGACAAGCATAGATCTAATGATAATCGCCTAGGTCAAGGACAGGGGCTGAGGGTTATGTACTGATGTAAGTCAGGGACTCTGGAGATGTAGGCTAAGGGCTCTGGTAGATGATGGTGTGTTCTTACATCAGATGATGTCAAGGATCTCCCAGAAGGATTGCAGAGGTTCTGGGTGGTGAGGATTAAGGACGATGATGAGGAGGCACCAAGGCCAATTTAGGGATGAGCTCAGAGGAGGACTAGAGAGATGAAGGCAAAAACCTAAGGTAGGAATTGCTTAGAGTCTACTGTACATGAGCAGACAATATTTATACTAAAAGGTGCTAGTCATACTGAGTCACCTGGAGTCAACAGATAGTCCTAAGGCTACATAAATTAAGTATAGTCCTATGCAAGACTGTGCAGAGGTGCTGTGATCAGAGGCTATGAGTGATGATGGGAAAATAGGAGGAATAAATAGTGCAGGCTGCACAAGTAGAAATGCATAGGAAAAAAATCAGAGATTTCTGTGTAAAAATAGATAGTAAGCATAAATAGACATAGTAAAGTCTAGAACATGAAGGGATATCAATGTTACTGTGTCGCATAGCGAGAGAATCAAAAGAAGACTGAGAGATGTTAAGATGTAAAGTAGAAAGAAAAGATAGGGGGGTATCAGGAATTGTAACAACTATGAAACTTGATTATGCACTCCAAGAAAATATTGTAATATGGGCCATATTTCACCCCTTCAAATTTGATTGGGGTGCTGGATGTGTGGGACTTGAGCCCATTTGCAACCTGGTGTATAGTGCACAACATCTACATAATAATCAGTATCACCTGACAAAAGTAGGCTTATGCTGTAGTTCAAC
>JBBPLE010000595.1:0-19329 GCA_038089675.1 Boletales sp. KT-2023b | reverse complement strand
TTGTGCCCACTTAGAACCCTTCTCCCCCCTTGATACCCTCCTTCTCCTTTTCCAAGAAATCCATAGTCTCTACCCCCTTGCCAACCAGATGTTGGATTACCCCACAGAACATGTCACTGCCCTCCACAAAACCCATACAGAGCTGACCAACCTTGTCCTTTCTGTCATGCACCAACTGGAAATGGACAAGCTAGCCAACGATGTCCTACACTATACCCAAGAACTTGATGAACATTGCCACTTTTACCAGAACCCATCCCCAGAAGCCTCTGAAGAACCTCTCACCCTCAAGGAACTAGCTGTCATGGAACAAGTAGAAGTTAGTTGGGAAGGACAATGTAACATACCTCTTTCCCCCAACCACTACCTCTACAGCCGAGTGTGTTTCCATTGCCACCAACTCTCTCACATCTGCATCAATTGTCCATATTACATCTGCCCACACTGTGCTCATCACCACCCCAGTCACATCCAACATTGCTGTCCTTGTCATCCTCGTCCATGTACCCTTAACCCCATAAATTCCTCTTCCTCCTCTTCTGCTTCTTCCACATGCTCTAGGCATTCTGGTTTTGCACCACTCCCACCCCAACCTCTCATCGAATGGCTCTCTGATTCCCCATCCTCCAGCTCCAATTCAACTCCTAGGCAGGTTCCTCCCCCATCCTATCGTCATTGCCAAACTGCCCATCCTTGTCAATGTTATCATTGTCCCTCTCCCTCTCCCAAACTTGCTGACTTAGACCTGAATAACAATGATCTGGGATATGATGACTCAGCATATGCCAACATGACCGGTTCCCCTGGTGGAGATAGATATATGGATTTCTGATTCTTCTTTTGGATTTATTCTTCATCGTAACCCCGAATGTACTCCAGGGGTAATGTTATGATTTACTTCTTTTCATTGATATGATAGACTGGCCCAGCCCAGTACCCCTTTTTGCCTTCTTTAGAGTGCTCTAGAATACACAACATGTTCGTTGCACACCTTTCATTTCCATTTTCTATTCTTGTTATCTGTGCTTCTATTTTTTATGGAAGGTTCTATCTTCAATTGCTTAGTAATGAATCTTCCATGACCTTCCATTAGTTTCCATTCCTTGCAGTACTTAAGCCGTTATTCTACTCAATGTATCTTCAGCTTGGTCCTGCTCAATCTTACCTTGATCTCCTTGAATCTCTGAAACTCCTTCATCAACCTCATTGTGGGACAACTCCCTTAAAACTCATCAACAACAATCATCAACTGAACCTTTGACCTTCTGGCAAGCCCTCTTGTCCAAATACCTTGAAACCTTGACCCCACAGTTAGTTCTTTGAGCCTATGCTTGTTCCTACCTGGACCAAGCATAACACTGGGTAGGAACAAGCATAGACCTAATGATAATCACCTAGGTCAAGGACAGGGGGTCAGGAATAATGTACTGACATAAGTCAGGGACTCCAGAGATGAAAGTTGAGGGGTTCTGGTGGACAAAGGTTCAAGGTTACATCAAATGACGTCAAGGGTCTCCCAGAAGGGTTGCAGAGGTTCTGGGTGGCAAGAGACTAAGGACAACGATGAGGAGGCACTAAGGCCACTTAGGGATGGGGTCAGAGGGGGATTGGGGATGTGAAGGCAAAAACCTAAGGTAGGAATTGCTTAGAGTCTACTATACATGTTTGTCCAGTATTTATACTAAGTAGTGCTAGTCATACTGAGTCACTATGAGTTGGTGGATAGCCATAAGGCTGTGGACACTAAGTATAACACTATGCTAATCTGTGCAAAGGTACTGCATGATCAGGGGCTATGTGTGATGATGGGAAAGAGAAGAGAATAAATAGTGTGGGCTGCATAAGTGGAAACACATAGGAAATCTAGTGGGAATCTCTAAGTAAATATAGATAGTAAGTGAAAATAAACATGGTAAAGTCTAGAATGTGAATGGATATTAATGTTACCATGTTGCATATCGAGAGAATCAAAAGAAGACTGAGAGAGATTGTTATGTAACAGAGAAAGAAAAGATAGGGGGGTATCACCAATCATAACATTACCCCCTTTGTATGGCAAAGCCACTGGATTTGCTTTAATCAAAGGTTGGTTCCTTGTTAGAGATGATGTTGTCATCCCCCCATGTGTCCTGCCATCCATGGTAGTAATCAGTACAGCCCCAATTGTGGCTGTGGAGGGTGCCACATTTTTCACATCCACAATGATTGATAGTGGGGACATTATTGGGATCTGTTCCCCAGTTGTTGGTGCAGTGGGGACAGGGACAGTTGGGGCATGATCGACAGGTATGTCCAGGGGCTCGTTGTTGGCAATGGTTGCAGTGATGTTGTCTGCAGTTGAGGGTCCAGTGTCTGCGACAGCAGCATTGATTGCAGTGGGAGGGATTGGAGGGAGGGGGCATGGGTATCTCATCCCAATTGGTGGTAGCTCTTGTATCCGAGAGGATGGTACCAGTGTTCAGGTGTGGGGTGGGAAGCTGGGTGGAGGTGTTGTGCCTGGATAAGTCCATGAGTGTGGCCACAGCTCATAAGCTGGTAGGGGTGTGGCAGGGTTGGAAGTCGGTGGCGACAAGGGGTATGTTCTCCCATTCCTCAGTGGGGTGGTTGCGAAAGGAGGGGATGGGGATAATAAAGTCTGTCAGAGATGGGGGTATGCGAGGGGTAAATGCTAGTCAACCATATAAATAGGCTTGGTGTTCCTCTGTTATGAGGGTGAGGGTGATGGTGGTGATGACTTCCACAATTGTGCCATATGGGAGGACATGTTCAATGAAGTGCCCTAGACCCAAGTGGTAAAGGTTGTCTAAGGCTTTTTCTTGTAGTTGTCCTATTATGGTCCAGAGTGGGGCATCAGAGGACCAGTACATGATGGAGAGGTTTCAGATGAGGGATGCAGTTTCATCAAATGTGGTGATGGCAGAGATGACTTCTGGGGACATTTGGTAGGCAGGGTGTTGCTCTAAGGCAGAACAAGGGGCTTCCTGCGATAGAACATGGGTGAAGAGGATGTGGCAGTTCAGGTGGCAGAGGTGGTGGACATGGACTGGGATGGAGGGAGGAAAAGAGGGAATGGTAGGAAGGCCAGGAGGGAATGCAGGAGTGGGGGAGATAGGGGTTGGTTGCTGGACAATGGGGCTGGCAGTGAGATCATTGAGGATGGTGTCGGGGATGCAGAGGGCAATTTGGAGGATTTGTTCTTCAATGGCAGTTGAGGCGAATGGGGGTAGTACTGGGGAAGTGGAAGGGGAGCAAACAGAGGGGGGAGTGGGGGAGTTGGAGGAGACAGAGATGGGGGAGGTGGCAGACATGGTGACTATGGTTTTGTTGAGGTGGTATGAATGCATTTGGTTGCTTTGGATGATGTTGTCGAGGTTCTGGAGACTAGGTTTTTATAGCTTTGGAGGATATCCTGTGCATGTTTTAAGTCTTTTTCTGGAAGCCACAAGTCATCTTCTGGTGGATAGCCTTTCCATTACACCAGGTACTGCCTCTGGGAATGGTTGCCATGGTGTTTGATGATTCATTCTATTTCATATTCCTCTTCTCCTCTGATTAGTTCTGGTGGAGGGGCTGGGAAGTTAGGGCTGTGTATTTCATTTTTATGGTACCTTGAAAGCAGTGAAGCATGGAAGACATTGTGAATTTTCCAGGTAAGGGGGAGCCATAGTTGATATGTAACCTGGGAGAGGACTTTGGTGATGATGAATGGTCCTTCTCGTTTTGCTGAGAATTTAGGGGCAGTGGTGTTTCATTTAAGGTTCTTGGCATTTAGCCAAACCTTATCTCCTTTAATGAATGGTGTAAATTTCCCATGGTACCTTGATTTCATAAGCTGGCATGTGAGATCATGCACAGCCAGGGCTTCATCATGGGTGGCTGATAGTTCCTTGAGCCATAATTCCAGTGCTGGTAACCGTGATTTGGAGATAACTGTGGGGAGTGGGTGGGGTTCATAGCCCATCATGAGGAAGAATGGGGATTTTTGGGTAATGGAATGGGGGTGGTGGTTATGTGCAAATTCCACCATGGTGATATGTTTGGCCCAGATTGTTGGGTTGTTACTGCAAAAGATCCATAGGTATGTTTCAACTTCTTGATTGACTCGTTCAGTTTCTCCATCCATTTGTGGGTGATAGGCAGTGCTGAGGGAAAGATCGTAGCCAAGGAGTTTTCCTAGTTCCTTAGTGAAGGTTGAGGCAAATTGTGGACCATGGTCTGAGATGATTTTATCATAGAGACCGAACCATTTCCAGACCTTATTGAGGAAAAGAGTGGCAATTCCCTTGGCTGTAGCAGTTTTCTTGGTGGGATACAAAATTACCCCCTTTGTAAGCTTGTGGTCGACCATGACCAATAAAGAGATGAAGCTGCCTGAAAGGGGAAGGTTGGTGATTAGATCACAAGAGATTTGTTGGAAGGGTCATGATGATTTGAAAGGGATCGGGAGGGGGGGGGGTGTGGAGGGGTGGGTGTCAGTTTTGGCATGCTGGCAATGGATGCACCCTTCCATGTATTTTCGAATGAAGGTAGCCATGCCAGGCCACCAGAATTTGGAGGCCACTAATTGGTGTGTTTTGAGGTATCAGGATGGCTGGTGGAAGCATGAAAGTGGTGCCTAGCCACAACAGATCAGCGGAGTTCTAGGTCATTTGGGACATAGACTCGATTTTGGTAGGTGAGGATACTGGCATCATATTTCCAATCGGAGAGGTGGGAGCAAAGTTGCGATGGTACTTCTCCATCCAGAGCTTGGAGGGAATCTAAGACTAGGGGATTGGTAGTGGAGGAGGAGCGGAGTTTGTTGGTTAAAGCTGTGTCGATCAAATTAACAAAAAGGGATGGGGGAAGAAGTGTGACATCATGATTGTCCTGTTTGTCATCAGGGACCAGATCAGGATGGCAAGAGAGAGTGTCAGGTCTGGCCAAGTTCTTTCCTGCCACATGAATCAATTGAAGATTGAAGTTGGCCAGATCAAGGAGCCATCTAGCCTGTCTTCGATTAAGGTTCTGAGGTTGTTTAAAGTAGGTTAGATTTTTGTGGTCAATGAAGACCTGGACAGGGGTGGGATGACCTCTGAGATAGTGTTTCCACATTTTGAGAGCCTGAATGACAGCTAAGAGTTCTCAGTTGTAGATGTCATAGTTTTGTTCCACAGGTGAGAAAGATTGGGAAAGGTAGGAACATGGTTTCCAATCCCTGTTTTTGTTGGTTTGGAGGGGAATTCCTCCAGAGGCGTATTTAGAAGTGTTGGTGGTGATTGTGAATGGTTTACTGAGATCCAGAAAGCAGAGGATGGGTTTCTCCAGGAATTTGGCTTTAAGTTTTTGAAACACAGTGTTACAGTCAGGGGACCAGTTCCATGTTTGATTTTTTTGGGTGAGGTCTAAGAGGGGTCATGCGAGATTTGAATAATTTGGGATGAATCATCTATAGAAATTTGCAAATCCCAAAAAAGAATGAACATCCTTTACTTTGGCTGAAACTGGCCATTTCTGGATGCTGTCTAACTTAACAGGGTCCATAGCAAGGGTTCCTGGTTTGACGATAATTCCCAGGTATTCAACTTCTGGGGCAGCAAATTTGCATTTCTCTAGTTTGAGGTGAAGGTTGAGTTCCTTCATCCATTTGAGAACGCATTTGGTATATTCTTCATGTGTTTTTGCATTGGATGAGAAAATAAGGAGGTCATCCATGTAAATGATTTACCATCCTTTGGTGATCATATCTCAAAAAGAATCATTCATGAAGCATTGGAATGTGGGGGGGGAATTTGATTGTCCAAAGAACATTACCATTGGTTTGAAAAGTCCTCGATGGGTAATGAAAGCTGCTTTCCATTGATGTCTGTCTTTGATTCAGACATTGTTATATCCCCATTGGACATTGAATTTTGTAAAAATTTTAGCATCTTTAAGTTTGTTGATGAGGTTGGAGATCAGGGGAAGGGGATAAGTGTCTTTGATGGTATGGTTGTTGAGATATCTATAGTCATGGCATAGTCGTAATCCTCCATCCTTTTTCTTGATGAAGAAAAAAGGGGAGGTGTTATGATTCGTTCCTTATGATTCGTTTCTCTTCTTGTTGATATGATAAACTGGCCCAACCCAGTATCTTTACTTTCTTTAGAGTGCTCTAGAACATACAACGTGTTCATCACACACCTTTCATTTCCGCTTTCTATTCTTGTAATCTATGCTTCTATTTCTCGTGGAAGGTTCTATCTTCACTTTGCTTAGTAACCAACCTTCCATGACCTTCTATTAGTTTCTATTCTTCGCAGTACTTAAGCCACCATCTTACTTGATGTAACCTTAGCTTAGTCCTGCTCAATTCTACCTTGAACTCTTTGAACCCTTCGTTGACTCCATTGTCAGACGATTACCCTTAAACCCTTCGTCGACTCTGTTGTTGGACAACCTCCTTGTTATTTGGCAAACCTCCCTTATCCAAATCCCTCGAACCTTTGACTCACTGTTAGTCCTTTGAGCCTATGCTCATTCCTACCTGGACCAAGCTAACAAAAGGACTAAGCTCCTCTTTTTGAGCTACCATTGCTGTAGTCTCTCACCATTTCCTCCCCTCAAACACCAGGAGCCCTTGAATGGGCACTACGACGCTCTTACCAAGTCCCCTCTGAATCCCCCAAATCGTCAAACGACGAAATCACCACTGAACCTCCGGATGAAGAATCCTTCGCCCCTGCCCCAGATGTTTCTCCTAGGGAACCAACTCCTCCTCTCCCCACCCCCACTGTAACTAGACCTCTCCTCCTTCCTCCCCCATCCTCCACTCCCATTCCCCCTCATCAGTTTGTTCCCTCACATCCACTTCCCCCCTTCCTTCCCCCACAGCCACCCCGCTCCACCATGACTTCAAAACTAGTCAAACTCCGCATTGGTTCCCCCGAAAACTTTGATGGTGACTACGCCAAAGCCACGATCTGGTTGGACTCTGTCCAAACCTACCTCCTCGTCAATGAAGAAGTCTATACCACCAATGCCAAAAAAATTGCCTTTGCTCTCTCGTATATGACTAAAGGAGTGGCCCTCACTTGGGCCTCCTCCTTCTGAAAAGCCGCTTTCAGTGGAAACAAAGGATTTGGCACCTATGTGGACTTTATCACTGAATTCAACACTGCCTTCGAACACAAGGACACCATCACCCTCTCCATCACCTGGCTCTCTTCAACCAAGATAGAAGGAAAGCCCTCCCTCTCTGACCTCACCAAATACATCTCCGAATTCCAGAACCACGTCCAGATCTGCGGGATCACCGACCAAAACATCCTCATTGGATACTTCTCTACTGGCATCTACACCAAACTCATGCGTCGCATCATGTCTATGGACACCATCCCCACAAAAATCAATGAATGGCATGCCAAGTCCACTCACTTCCTCACCCAATGGGGAAGAGCCGACGACATGGCAAAACGAGGCAAGACCACCCCTCCCTACCACTCATTCTCCTCCTCTTCTTCCTGCCCCCAGAAAGACCCTGACACTATGGACATTGATGCCATCAAGGTATCAAAGTTAACCCCAGAAGAGCGAAAACATTGTATCGCTAAAGAACTTTGTTTCCATTGCTGAAAACCTGGACACCTCTCTGGTGATTGCCCAAACTTCCCCTCCCAGCTGAAGAAAACTGGAGAAAGAAAGGTTAGAAAAGTCGAAGAAGTTCCCAGGCTAGTAGAAGTCAAGGATGATGACAAAGAAGAAACCGTGGCAAAAATCTCCTTTGTACCCTCCAATGAGGATTTTTAAAATGGAGACCTTCCCCAATACAAGGCTCTCCCTCTTTTATGTGCACTCCTGTACTTGTATTGTCGATTACCAAACAGTCTATGCAAATCCCCATTGAAATCGTCAAACCATCGCACCTAAAAGCCATTGGAACTCATGCTCTTGTTGACTCTGGAGCACAAATCTCTTGCATCAATTGGGACTTTGTTCAAAAACATTGTCTCCTGAAAAAACGACTCCCCTCCCCCATTGCCGTCAGAAACGTCGACCAATCCTCAAACAAGAATGGTCTTATCTGTTTTTCCACCATGCTCTATGTCTGTATCAGACAACTTATGCACCATGTCACATTCTACATCCTTAACTGTGGAAAGGAGAACATAATCCTTGGACTCCCCTGGCTTAGGCAAGCCAATCCTACCATTGACTGGACCAAGCGAGAGCTGTCCATCTCCCTCGACTCTGATCAATCCCAGGAACTGTACTACAACCGTACTAAACCGACTCCTACCCCCCAGACATCAACTCCTCACCCACCCCGACATGTACAAATCAACTCCATCTGGGACAGACATCTCTATGACTACATGGAGAAAGACACTGAAGCCCAATACCTCCAACAAGCCAACAACAACCGAATCATCAATCAGATCATATGCTGCGGATCTCGCTTCATCCCCTCCGCCACCATCGCTAAAATTACAACTGCCACCAAGCTAGCTATGGCCGCTGAAAAAGTCAAACCAAAGGCAACACTTCCACCCGAATACTCGTCCTTTACCTCAGTCTTCTCGAAAGAAGCAACTGACCACATTCCCCCTAGCTGACCCTATGACCACGAGATTAATCTTGATGATTCTTTCACCCCAAAAGTCAGCAAGATCTATCCCCTCTCCCCTGATGAAAAAGCTGCTACCAAAACATTCCTTGACGAGAACCTCAAGGCAGGAAAGATCCATCCCTCCAACTCTCCCCAGGCCACCCCCTTCTTCTTCGTTAAAAAGAAAGACAGTGGCCTCCAACCCTGCCAAGACTATCGCTACGTCAACAAACATACCATCCGTGATGCCTACCCTCTTCCCCTCATTTCTGACCTTATCGATAAACTTAAGGGTGCCAAAACCTTTACCAAGTTCGATGTTCGTTGGGGATACAACAACGTCCACATCAAAGATGGTCACCAATGGAAAGCAGCATTTATCACCCACAAAGGACTGTTTGAACCAATGGTCATGTTCTTTGGTCTTTGCAATTCCCCCACCACCTTCCAACATTTCATGAACGACTCCTTCCGTGATATGATCACAGAAGGATGGCTTGTCATCTACATGGATGACCTTCTCATCTTCTCCCCCAACACCAAAACCCACGAAGAGCGAACCAAACAAGTACTCCTATGCATGACTGAGTTAGATCTTCACCTTAAACTCAAGAAATGCATGTTTGCTACCAATGAAGTTGAGTATCTTGGCATGATTGTATGCCCTGATGAGCTCACCATGGACCCAGTGAAATTGGATGGCATTCATGAATGGCCAACCCCTACCAAAGTCAAAGATGTCCACTTTTTCTTAGGGTTTGCTAACTTCTACTGGCAATTCATTGCCAACTACTCCAACATCACTTATCCCCTCCTTAACCTTACAAAGAAAAACCAACCCTGGGACTGGTCTCCCAGTTGCCAACAATCCTTTGACAAACTCAAATGACTATTCCTCAGTTGTCCCATCCTCCATCTCCCAGACCCCACCCGCCCCTTCCCTGTTGAAGTCTTCACTGATCACAAGAACCTGACTTACTTCCGCCAACCCCAGAAGCTCAACCGACGACAGGCTCGTTGGCTACTTGATATTTTGGACTTTGACCTTCACTTGACCCATGTTCCTGGGACCTCTCTTGCTGTACCAGACACCCTCTCTTGTCGCCCAGATCTTCTTCCACCAACTGATGAAGATAATGACAATGTAACTCTCCTCCCTGACACTCTTTTTGTAAACCTCATCGACACCTCCCTACAAACCAAACTGGCTGCCTCCTCTGCTTCCGACCCCCTTGTCTTGGATGCACTATGTGCTACCACTGGTGATATCCCTGCCCAATTCCGCTCTCGCCTCTCTAACTGGCAATATGATGCTGGCATCCTCACTTTCCAAGGACGTATCTATGTTCCCCCTGACCTCTGCTGCTCCATCATTTAACAACATCACGACCACACCTCTGCTGGTCACCCTGGATATCTCAAAACTCATCAACTCATCACTGCTGAGTTCTGGTGGCCCGGTCTCACTCAATTTGTGCGAAAATACATTGAGGGATGTGCTCTCTGTCAATCCTCTAAGGCAAACACTCATCCTACGTCTCCCCCCCTCTCCCCCATCATTTCCTCCTCCAACATTCCCTTTCGGCAGATCTCCTGTGACCTCATCACGGACCTCCCTACCTCTGTGGACTTTGACAGTCTTTTGGTCATGGTCGACCATGGGCTTACTAAGGGAGTGATTCTCTGCCCTACCAAGAAATCTGTCTCTGCTGAAGGGATTGCCTCTCTTTTCTTCCACAAGGTCTACACCCGGTTTGGCCTCTACAACAAAATCATCTTGGATCGTGGATCCCAATTCACTTCCTCCTTCGCAAAAGAACTCAGACGACTTCTTGGATACAACCTCTCCCTCTCCATGGCCTACCATCCTCAATCTGACGGAGAAACCGAACGGGTAAACCAAGAGGTGGAGACCTATCTTTGGATCTTTTGCAGCAATTCCCCCTCCACATGGTCTGACCTCATCTCCCACGCCGAATTCACACACAATCACCGCCCTCACTCTGTCACCAACAAATCACCATTCTTCCTCATGATGGGATTCGAACCTCGCCCCCTCCCCACTATCATTGCTGAAACCAACCTCCCTGCAGTTGAAGAACGACTGAAACTCCTTTCCGCAGCTAGAGATGAAGCCCTGGTGGCCCATGAACTTGCCAGACAAGTCATGAAATCCCATTTCCATGGAAAATTTACCCCATTCCATAAAAACAATAAAGTTTGGCTAGAAGCCCGAAATCTGAAACGTCTTATCTCCCATCCAAAGTTCGCCCCCAAGCAAGAAGGCCCATTTACCATTACTCAGGTCCTCTCTTCCCTTACCTACAAACTCCGTCTCCCATGTACTTGGAAAATACACCTGGTCTTCCATGCTTCCCTGTTATCACCCTATCGTGAAAATGATGTACATGGACCGAACTTCCCCTCCCCTCCACGTGACCTTATCAACAGAGAAGAAGAGTATGAAATGGAAAAGGTCATCCAACACTGTGGAACTCTGCACAACTGAAAATTCTTAGTCCGATGGAAGGGATACTCGACCAAAGAAGACTCCTGGCTACCTGAATCGGAGTTTAACCATGCCAAGGAAATCCCATCTGAATATAAAACCCTCCATCCTCACATCTTTTCCCCTTCATTCCCCCCTTCATCAACTAAGCCCAAACATGTCTGCTCCCGCTAGATCCCCCTCTCCCACCACTGCTACCACTGGCTGGACCACCCCCTTGCTCTATCATATCCAAGGCCTTGACTCCACTAATTACAACCCGGGCTTTCCTAGACCTCTGTCCCCCCCTCTATGCCTCCCCGCTCTCGATCCAAACCCTGTTGTCTCTGTCAAACTACCCCTCTATGCCCAACATATCTGTCCGGACCCCTTTCCCATTACCAAACAATTCTCGCTTATGCTTCTCCTTGAAACCCCCCATCTCCTTACCCCCCTTTGCACCCACTTAGAACCTTTTTCACCCCTTGATACCCTTTTTCTCCTTTTCCAAGAAATCCATAGTCTTTACCCTCTCGCCAACCAGATGTCTGATTACCCCATGGAACTTGTCGCCATCCTCCACGAAACCTGCACTGAACTCACCAACCTTGTCCTTTCCATCATGCACCAATTAGAAATGGACAAACTAGCTAAGGACGTTCTACGATATACCCAAGAACTTGACGAATGCCACCGCCTCCACCAGAACCCATCCCCTGAAGCCTCTGAGGAACCCCTCACTCTCAAGGAACTTGCCATCATGGAATGAACAGAAGTCAGCTGGGACGGACAATGTAACGTACCTCTTTCCCCTAATCATTACCTCTATAGCCAGGCATGCTTCCAGTGCCACCAACTCTCTCACATCCGCATCAACTGCCCGTACTACGTCTGTCCCCATTGTGCTTGCCATTGTCCTGGCCATCCCCAACATCGCTGTCCTCAATGTCCTCATCCCTGTGTCCTTAACCCTGTCACCTCTTCCTCCTCATCCTCAGCTTCCTCCACTTGCTCTAGGCATTCTGGCATTGCAAATCCTTCTCAACCTCTCGCTGAACGACTCTCCAATCCTCCATCCTCTAGCTCTAGTTCAGCTCCTAGACAAGTTCCCCCTCTGTCTTATCGTCATCGTCGAACCCCTCACCCTCACCAACGTCATCATCACCCTTCCCCAGACTTAGATCTTGCCGACCTAGACCTAAATGATAATGACCCAGGGTATGACGACTTCGCTTACGCCAACATGACTGGTTCACCTGGTGGAGACAGGTGTATGGATTTCTGATTTTTTCTTCTGATTTTATTCTTCATTGTAGCTTCGAATGTACTCCAGAGGTAATGTTACAATTCGTTCCTTACGATTTGTTTCTCTTCTCATTGATATGATAAACCGGCCCGACCTGGTATCTTTACTTTCTTTAGAGTGCTCTAGAACATACAACGTGTTCATCACACACCTTTCATTTCCGCTTTCTATTCTTGTAATCTATGCTTCTATTTCTTGTGGAAGGTTCTATCTTCACTTTGCTTAGTAACCAACCTTCCATGACCTTCTATTAGTTTCTATTCTTCGCAGTACTTAAGCCGCCATCTTACTTGATGTAACCTTAGCTTAGTCCTGCTCAATTCTACCTTGAACTCTTTGAACCCTTTGTTGACTCCATCGTCGGATGATTACCCTTGAACCCTTCGTTGACTCTGTTGTTGGACAACCTCCTTGTTATTTGGCAAACCTCCCTTATCCAAATCCCTCAAACCTTTGACTCACTGTTAGTCCTTTGAGCCTATGCTCATTCCTACCCAGACCAAACATAACAGGAGGCTTGGGGGGAGTTAGATGGACATATTTTGCCAGATTTGAGATCTTCATCAATGAAGGTATTGGCAGCTTTTCATTCTTTGGGGGTGAGGGGGTAAATTTTGGAGACTTTTGGTGTGAAAGTGTCATCCAAATTTATTTCGTGATCATAGGATTGGGATGGAGGGAGACAGTGGGTGGCATTTTCAGAGAATACTTCCTTGAATTCCTTGTATTCTGGAGGAAGGATGATGGTGTCTTTGGGGTCTTTTGCCTCAATGGCTAGTTTGGTAGCAGTGGTGAAGGCTCAGACGTAGTTTTCCCCAAAGGGATGTTGAAATCCAAACCTGGCTGCTCGATGAGTGATGTGATTCATCATGGCTTGTTCACAGAAATCTGAAGGTTCTTCTTGATCAAGATATTGGCAAAGCAGGCTTCCTTTTCAGTCAAGGTTTAATGGGGTATGGTTCATTGCTCTGAGGGAGTTCTGTGGGGTATAAAGTTCTTTGGTTTGATTGTTTTCCTCAGGGATAGTTACAGTCCCATTGGTTCAATCAATGATGGGGTTGGTTTCTTTCAACCATGGGTGTCCTAGGATGATGTTTTCCTTTCCACAATGCATTACATGGAAGTGGATCCTCTGGATAATGTCATCAAGGTGTATTGGAATGAAGATGGTAAATTTGATATCTCCATTTTGATTTTGAGTTTGATCAACATTTCTGATGGGGATAGGGGTAGGAAGCTTTTCTAGCAGGAGTTTCCATTGCTTGGTAAAATGCCAATCAATGCAAGAAATGGTTGCACCAGAATCTACCAGTGCTTGGGTTCCAACATCTTGATATGTGCTCAGGATTGAAATGGGAAGATAAATAGCATTTCGATCACTTCGAGAAGTAAGTACAGGAGCACATCTAGTTGGGGAGGGGGCCTGCATTGGGTTGGACCTCCTCTCTAAAAACCTAAGACATGGTTGACTTCCATGTCATTGTTGTTGCATTCTTTGATTTCTTCGATGGTGGCAGTGGTGGTAGTTTTCCAGACATCTCTGGGGGTGGGTCATCCTGGGAACTTGGTGCATTTTGTTGCATTATGTCCAGATTGATGACACTGGAAGCATAACCCCTTTTCGAAGCATTGTTTATGCTCTTCCAGGGTTAATCTCCCAATTTGGATCGCATTGACACCCATTGCATTAGGGTCATGTGTGGGTCAAGTGTGGGAGTGGGATTGGAAGGAACAGTATAGGGTGTGAGAGGGGTTTCTGCTTGATCATGTGATGTCATCGGCTTTTTGGAATTGGCTGAGGAAGTGTACAGCCTTGTTGTACCATTCATCAATTTTGGTCAGTACAGTATCCATGGACATGATTCATTTCATGAGGTTTACTGTAACTCTGGCAGCGAAGTACCTAATTAGGACATTTTCATTGGAGATCTCAGAGATTTGTATGTGATTTCTGAACTCTGCAATGTATCAGGTAAGATCAGCCATAGAGTTCCCTTTCATTTGTAAGGAATTCAGGGTGGTGATGGATATTGTTTTGCTGTCATGATGGTAGAAAGTGCTTTGGTAGGCTTCTTTGAAATTGCCCCAAGTGATTGTTTCTTTGTTTGCTAGGATTTTGATGTGATAGGTTGCTGCCCATGTGGCAGCAGATCCTTTAGTCATGTATGAGAGAGTGTATGCTACCCTCTTGGTGTCATTGTTGTATACTTCTTTGTTGACCATGAAGTAAAATACAACAGAGGCATACCAAGCCTTTGCTGTGGTATAGCTTCCATCAAAATGATCAGGTGGGGCAATGCAGAGTTCTATGGGTTTATGTGGGGAAGGTGCAGTTTTGCTCATACTGACTGATGGGACAGGGGAGGATGGTCCTGTGGGAAGAAATGGGGGTAGGATCTGTGGATGGGGAACTGGTGTGGGAACGTTGGTGGATGGGACAGTTCCTCTGGTAAAGTGGAGGTGTCATGTGAGAGTTAGAGGAGATGGTGGTGTAGGTACCCTATTTAAGGATAGCTGTGCTGAGAGTTCGTGTGAGAGATGGGTGTCTAGTGGGTTTTCGTGGGTAGGGATTTCAATGTCTTCATCCTCTATGTTGGTAGGGATTGGGGTGGGGTGGTTCAAGGAGTCTGAGTCTGAGGGGTAGGGTTCTTGAACACATTCTTGGTAGAAGTGTGAATCTGGGGTGCAAAGGTTGCCTGAAGGCCTAGGGTTTCTGGGGCACTGGTGTGAAATGGTGGGATCTACTAGATAGTAGTTCTATCAAAGAGTAAGCAATTCCTTTTGTTACACTTGCCCTGGGTAGAAACAAGCATAGACCTAACAATAATTGCCTAGGTCAAGGACAGGGGGTCAGGGATAACGTACTGACATAAGTCAGGGACTCTGGAGATGAAAGTTGAGGGGTTCCAGTGGACGAAGGTTCAAGGTTACATCAGATGATGTCAAGGGTCTCCCAGAAGGGTCGCAGAGGTTCTGGGTGGCAAGAGACTAAGGATGATGAGGAGGAGGCACTAAGGCCACTTAGGGATGGGGTCAGAGGAGGACTGGGGATGTGAAGGCAAAAACCTAAGGTAGGAATTGCTTAGAGTCTACTGTACAGGTTTGTCCAGTATTTATACTAAGTAGTGCTAGTCATACTGAGTCACTATGAGTTGGTGGATAGCCATAAGGCTGTGGACACTAAGTATAATGCTATGCTAATCTGTGCAAAAGTACTGTGTGATCAGGGGCTATGTGTGATGATGGGAAAAAGAAGAGAATAAATAGCACAGGCTGCATAAGTGGAAATGCATAGGAAATCTAGTGGGAATCTCTAAGTAAATATAGATAGCAAGCGAAAATAAACATGGTAAAGTCTAGAACGTGAATGGATATTAATGTTACCATGTTGCATATCGAGAGAATCAAAAGAAGACTGAGAGAGATTGTTATGTAACAGAGAAAGAAAAGATAGGGGGGTATCACTGATTGTAACAAATAGCACATACCCAACACAAGAGTGGTGTGTAGTGCTGTTTAAAGCTATGCATGGCAGGCCACTATCATGGCTGCAAAAATTTTATAACCACTATTTGTCAAAAGTCAGCACAAATTTCCTGTGTGAAGTGTAGAACTCATGATTGTTCACAGGTTTGCATGTGTGTAGAACACGCTTTCACTGCACTGAAGGGACAGTTTCAGTCACTCCGCAAGCTGCATTTGCAAATCTGTACTCATGAGGACATCAAATATGCCATACATTGGATCCAGTGTTGCCTTATCCTGCACAACATGATAATCAGGTTTGAAGAACTAAATGGGAAAGAAACATCACTAGGCTGGGCATGGGCAGAGATGAGCGAAGTATCCTGTGAAGTTGAATGAGTTGTTGCAGTGGTTCCCACAGGTATGCCAGGGCAGCAATTCCATGTCCAGTTGATGTGGAGTCTATTTGCAGCTCTGGGAAGAGATGATTATGTCATCAATGATGGAGTGGACTAGATAATGAATGTAAATGTAATTGTGGCAGAGAAGAGCTACATCTTGTGCTACATTTGGACATTGATGATGCAGATCCAGTCTGAAAGAATGGCAGTAATATGGAAAATACTGACAGTGAAAAAAAAGCACATACAATTAATGAAACAAAGACCTATTCTGCAGGGCAAGGTTGATCAGACTTGGAGGACATGTCAGGCATACCAGAAACAGCAGTAGATGGAATGGAGGGCACAAAAGTAGTTGATGACAAAAGGCTGGGTGTTGTTGACGCAATAGCCACTGCAGTGGATGAGCTTGGGATAGGAGTGGTGGAGGGACTAGCAAATGGCAATCCAGGAAGGGGAGTGGGAGCAGATGCAGCAGCAGTAAACAGCAATCCAGAAACAGACTGGTTGGATGCCATTTGCACCTGTGGAACAACCACCACTATCATTTGCCATTGTTGCAACTGCATCTGCATTCATAGCAGCTCAATCTGCTGGGTGATCTTGTGCGACTCCTCCTTATGCAGCTCGATGTCAAGTAATTTCAGCCTTTCCTCCCATTCAGATTCGGATTTCCTAAACTCGAGCTTGGCATGTTGGTTATCCAGCTCTTGCTGGCATATTGCTGTGGTATACCACAGGTTTCTTCCTCAGGGGGTGTTACACTTGCCCTGGGTAGGAACAAGTGTAGACCTAATGATAATCACCTAGGTCAAGAACAGGGGTCAATGATAATGTACTGATGTAAGTCAGGGACTCTGGAGATGAAGATTATGGGTTCCAGTTGTTGAATGGACTCTGTGTTACATACATAGTAATTAGTTCACACATCACATGTATTTAACTTCAGACTCAACAGAGCTGAGTCTTAATCAATTCTTATCTTGATACCATCACCACCACCATTAGTTGTGTCAACACCAACATCACCAGGTATGTGAGAGACCTTCCTATGTATGTAACACATGTACTCACAACAGGTTATGAGCCCTGAGCAGGCAGGCTAGCATTTCATGCAAACCTCCCACTCTCTCATCCTTCCTGACCATTGGTAGGTGCGGATTCTGTTACAATTGGTGATACCCCCCTATCTTTTCTTTCTTTGTTACATAACAATCTCTCTCAATCTTCTTTTGATTCTTTCACTATGCAACATGGTAACATTAATATCCATTCACATTCTAGACTTTACCATGTCTATTTATGCTTACTATCTATATTTATGTAGAGATCACTGATCACCATTCCTATGTGTTTCCACTTGCACAGCTTGCACTATTTATTCCCTTCACTTTCTCATCATCACACATAGCCCCTGATTGTGCAGCACCTTTGCACAGATTAGCATAGCATTATATTTAGTGTCTGCAGCCATATGGCTATCCACTGACTCATAGTGACTTAGTATAACTAGCACTACTTAGTATAAATACTGGACAAACATGTACAGTAGAAGCTAAGCAATTCCTACCTTAGGTTTTTGCCTTCACATCCCCAGTCCTCCTCTGACCCCATCCCTAAGTGGCCTTAGTGCCTTCTCCTCATCATCCTTAGTCTCTTGCCACCCAGAACCTCTGCAACCCTTCTGGGAGACCCTTGACATCATCTGACATAACCTTGAACCTTCATCCACCAGAACCCCTTGACTTTCATCTCTGGACTCCCTGACTTACATCAGTATGTTATCCCTGACCCCTGTCCTTGACCTAGGTGATTATCGTTAGGTCTATGCCTGTTCCTACCCAGGGCAAGTGTAACAAAAGGAATTGCTTCTCTTTGATAGAACTACTATCTAGTAGATCCCACCATTTCACACCAGTGCCCCAAAAACCCTAGGCCTTCAGGCAACCTCCACACCCCAGATTCATGCTTCTATCAAGAACATGTTCAAGAACCCTACCCCTCAGACTTAGACTCTTCACACCACCCCACCCCAGTCCCTACTGATGTAGAGGACAAAGACATTGAAATCCCTGCCCACAAAAATCCACTAGACACCCATCTCTCACACGAACTCTTTGCACAGTTATTCTTAAATAGGGTACCCACACCACTGTCCCCATTAACTCTCACATGACACCTCCACTTCACCAGAGGAACTGTCCCATCCACTGTTGTTCCCACACCAGTACCCCACCCACAGATTCTACCCCCACTCCTTTCCACAGAACCATCCTCCCCCATCCCATCAATCAGCATGAGTGAAACAGCACCCCCCCTGCATAAACCTGTAGAACTCCACATCACCCCTCTGGATCATTTTGATGGAAGCTATACCACAGCCAAAGCTTGGTTCACCTCTGCTGTATTCCACTTCCTGGTCAACAAAGAAGTATACAACAACAACACCAAGAAGGTGGCACATGCCCTATCATATATGACCAATGGATCTGCTGCCACATGGGCAGCAACATACCATATTAAAATCCTAGCCAATGAAGAAACAATCACTTGGGATGAATTCAAGGAAGCCTACCAAAGTACTTTCTACCATCATGACAGCAAGGCTGTATCCATCACCACCCTTAATTCCTTATGGATGAAAGGAAATTCTATGGCTGATCTCACCTGATACATTGCTGGATTCAGAAATCACATACGGATCTCTGAAATCTCCAATGAAAATGTCCTAATTGGGTATTTTGCTGCCGGAGTTACAGTAAACCTCATGAAATGCATCATGTCAATGGACACTGTTATGCTTGGTCCGGGTAGGAATGAGCATAGGCTCAAAGAACTAATTGTGGGTCAAGGGTTTGAGGTATTTGGATAAGGATGCCTGCCAAAAGGTCAAGGGGTTTGTCTGACAATGAGGTCGACGAAGGAGTTCAAAGGAGTCGTCCAACAATGAGGTTGACAAAGGAGTTCAAGGATTCAAGGAGATCAAGGGTAAGATTGAGCAGGACTAAGCTAAGGATACATTGAGTGAAGCGATGGCTTAAGTACTGCAAAGAATGGAAATCAATAGAAGGTCATGGAAGGTTTGTTACTAAGCAAAAGAAGA